>MKEJ01067717.1:0-11183 GCA_001753735.1 Embelia ribes | reverse complement strand
GGTAAGCCCTCACAAGATTATAACTCATTTACTATGGACACCTAGGGGTTTAAAAGCTTAGTTCATACGCTAAATGCATTCGTGATTCCTACGAAAGTGAGTTATGTTTTATTTTGTTTTATTTTCTTTTTCTTTTTCCTTAATGAGTTTCTAATTGATTTGATTTAATTGATTTGATTCATTCCTTCATATAGATACATCGCTAGAGACTAGCAACGTGTAGGTATGGGGTATACTTGGGATATAAAAATGTATAAATTATGTGTTTATAATTGAGCTTTTATGTTATTTATATAGCAATTTAGCATATAAACTTGTTATATTTCGGTATTATGTATTTTCATGTTAATTGCAAGTTTATGATGTTAAATTGGATGATTTAAAGTCAAAAATTAAATTATATAGAATATTATATCAAGGACTATTTTTGGATGATGATTTAAGCTTTAAAGTATCAAGAAATGAGTTTTACGAAGTACTAAGCGAACGATTTAATCATTCATTCGTTGAAAGTGTTTCATGAACCGAAGACCTGAATTTTGATGAATTTCTGCAACGTTTTGGAGTAGATTTTGCTATCAAATAGGGCATGGTTGAAAATCTCATTAAATTATTTTTCTAACAGATCAAACAGAGCTTAATTCCGAGTTTATTACAGCAAGTTATGAATTTTTTCGTGAAGTAAGGCAGTATTATTGACTAGTCAACTACGGGAATTTAAGTGTAGCATTTATTTTATATTATTATTTTATTCCAAATTTGATTAGGAATTATCTCATTCAGGGTATTTTTATCTTTTCATTAATTGTAGAATACAAAAAGGGTTTTTCAACCTTAACTTCCTATCTAGTCATTATTCTTTCTCTTGTTTTATCATTGGAGGCTTGTAGTGATTTTTGAGAATTGGTGGAGACTTCATATTTAAATAGAAGTTGTGAGTTTTTATTTTTATTTTTCATTAGTTATTCTTGTTATTCTCTATTGCATATCGTTATTTGTTTTCTTTGCGTGATAGTAGTAGAAAGAGTTGAATCTTGTGCGTTTAATCTATGTGTTCTAGTTTTAATTATCGTTGATCAGTTTTATCTTGAATTTATGTCTTCTATTATAGATTGCTATTCAATAATTATTGTTTTCATTATTAATATGATAGGTTCGGTTTTTATTCTTGACTTGGGGATAGAGATGAATTAATGAAATTTTACTAACCCTAATGAATAAGTATATTTTCATAAACTTAATCTAAAATTTGAATTAGTTTAGAATCTAGGGTTTTTAACCTATTTGAGTGAGTACCTTAAAATCGCCTAGGTGTAGTTATTGTGCTTGACAATCACCCTATGACACACTAGGTCGAAGTAAACCAGATTATACACGTCAATGATTTTCTAGATTAGCGATATTTTAGAGCTTATTAATTAGATTAATTAGGGAGAGAAAGTTAATTCATTGAATTTCCCGTATAGTCAAGATTATTATTAATATCGTTAATTTATGTTTTCTTCTTTACTATTAGTTTGTTTTCTTTTTCTCAACTCAATTAACCGAAACCCAAGAAATTTTAGGGGAGGTTAATATACCTAATTGACAGGTCCGAATTGAATTTTAAAAAGTGAAATACTTATTAGACTGTGTTTTTAGTAATTCTTTCGAGTTCGATACTCAGTACTTATCAAGATAAAAACTATACAATTTCCTAGTGTACTTGTTAGATTAAAAATCTGTATGTTTTAGGAGCAGTCATTATCACTCATGTTTTCTTTTATGCTTTCAATTATTAATACTGCTTTTGTTAAATTTAATATGAGTAGCTAAACTTCTTCTTGCCCTAAGATGATGAGGGTAATAAGCCATCCCTTAATGAATAGTTAATAGAACATAATTGTAAAATCTAACCCGAAACTGATTAGTTATTAATTCTATGATTATTTAATCTATTTAGTCGGTTTAGAAATCGTTTGGAAATAGTTATGGTGTACGACAATCACCCGATGACACTCTAAATTAAATTAAACCAAATTTAGCATACTAGCGAATTATAATTAATTTTAGACGGAGTTAAATAATTATTAATTGGGGGAGAAAGCAAAAGTATTGGATTTACCGCTAAAATGCAATATTTTAATTGATTGTTTAAAAAACTTAATCTTTATTATTTTCGTATTTTTTGCTTTTGTAAACGAGAAAACCTTATTTTAGGAGCAGTGATAATTTAGATAAAAAAAAATTACTTGGATCAAAACTGGTTAAAAAATATTAAATCTTGGTTTTTTTAAATCAGTGGTAGTTTTTAAGATCGATAAACCCAATATCTTACATGTAAAATTACATCGTTCCTGATATATTTGCTAGCTTACTCCTTGCGTAGTTTAAGGAGAGATCAATCATAAATCCCATACTGCTCAGAAAGTCTTGTTGATAATAATTAGCCGTTAACTCTGATAACACTTTTTGAAAAAAAATATTACAAATCAAGATGCACGAGTGTCGAACTTTACTATACCATATTTTAATAGTAATAGCATCTTAATTTTATTTCAAGGGTATATATTCTCATTAATTTTATGACTACCTAGCTAGGTACCTAACTATTAATGGAATACACAAAGCACAACTAATTGATTTGAGAAGACTTTATGCTCTAATCAGCATTTCCACTAAGCAAAAGTTTGTGGTACATCTGCATTCCCCACAAAATATATAGTACATGGATTAATGTTAGTTTAGCTAGCTTAAGAACTCATAGCTTACTTGCAATTTTTAAATTCCAGTAGTAGGTTTTGTTTGTATATGACCGTCACTTATATGCCAAAATTGAGGGTTAATTTCACTAAAATTCCTTATAGGTGTATCCGAAACTCTATTCGGTCCTCTAAGTTTCAATTGAAACAACAATAGTCCAGACACAATGGTCCACATTTGAGCATTTGCATCCGATTTTCTTAACTGATTATTTAAAATACGGAAAAAGAGAACTTTATCTCTATTTTACATTATCTGTATTTTTTACCCTCTACATCATATTAACTATCAAATTCTCTAATATATTAAAATACTATTTTCATATCTTTAACCATTCCGCACTTAAAATTTCAAATATACCAATACAAATAATTATGAAATATTATTCATTTTATTATATATTAATAAAAAAATATTTTTATTTCTTAACTTTAAATTTATAACTTTAATTTTTATTTAATTTATTAATTTGTTATAGAAATAAAAATATATATAAATAAAATCTCTCTTTAAGTGAAGGAAGATAAAGGGGAATAGAAGTAATAGAATTGAAAAAAATTATAAATAAAAAAATCCCATAAAAAAATTATTTTTTAAATAATAGAAATATAAATAGAATTGCTTAATAAAGAAATACTATTTCTTGGCATAAGTATTAGTTTTTTTATGATATAGAATTTAAATTTAATTTTAATAAATATATAGTTTAAATATTAAAATAAAAATGTAATTATATTAGTATTTACATAAATACTAATAAAAATAATTAATTATTTTTTTAAATATTAAAATTATTTTCTATATACTTAAAATTTTAGTTTATATTTGTATTTAGTATTTTAAGCTCAATAATTATTTTCAAACATTAAATTTTAAATTTAATTGATAATTACTATTTAATTATTTTAAATACTTATATTATATTTTTATTTTTAGTTAATAATATTAGTAGAATGATTAGAGAGAGAATATATTAATACTTTAAATATAATAGTAAAATAATGTGACATAAGAGAAAATTTACTAATTTTTGATATTTAAAAAATGAATAATAATTTTTTATATTTGAATTTTGCAGATCTTTTATTTTAGATAATTAATACTCCAGAAAATTAGTTGGGGTCAAAAATTATATTCCTATGGTAGCGTTTGGTTGGTAAATAAATATTCCTTTCTCTCTCTCTCTCTCTCTCTCTCTCTCTGGCCTTCTTCTCTCTCGACTGAAGAAGATGGCAATGGCGAGCTTGGCTAGGAGAAAGTTTCTCTCCTCCTCTCGCTACTCTCTCTCTCTTTCTAGAACCTTCGCCACCTCCGCATCCGACGACAACGATGTCGTCGTCATCGGCGGCGGCCCCGGTGGCTACGTGGCAGCCATCAAGGCGGCGCAGCTAGGACTCAAGACCACGTGTATCGAGAAGCGCGGAACCCTCGGCGGCACCTGCCTCAACGTCGGCTGTATCCCCTCCAAGGTCTCTCTCTCTCCATAAAAATTCATTTTTTTAGGGTTGAATTTGTTACTCGTCGGTATGTGTTTGTGTTGGAGATTTAGTTAATTAATTATGTCATTAGGGGATTTCCGCAGTATGTCTAGCTACAATTTTAATTCCTAAATACCTTCAAACCCTAAATAGAGGCTTAATTTGGTTACGGGCTTGTGATTTTCTATTTAGTTATATATAATGAAATGTGGACTTGGTTGCAGCTATTAATAAAATGTTTGGCTGAAGTTGAGATTTTTGTATTTTTACCTAAAAAACTAGAAGCTTTAGGGTGAATTCATCTAGTATTTTACATAGTCTAAAAAAACTTGGCTTTTTGGGTTGAATGATCACCATTTGACCATAGTGGGAATTTGAGATAGCTTCCATGGAAGTGCTAGGTGTAGGGTAATGTAATGTCTATCTCTTTGTTCTGTCTTTTTACTTGAGTTTTGAACTGCTTGGTGAAGAATGATTTGAGAGGTTCCATTTGTATAAATTTGAGTTTTTATTCCACTGTATATGTTAATTCTTTTAAATTTTGATCAGTTTTTGTTCCTACGTGAGATGATTGATGTTCTAATTGTCTGATCATTCTTTGACCATAGTGGCGGGTAGATATAGCTATCAACTGATGAAAGTTCACCATTAGGTACTTATGATTTTCTATGCATTTTTGCTTCTCTAATCTCTGAACTGCTAAGTAGAATTGTTAAGTTCCTGATTTTATGAATTTTGAACTTCTGTGAACTTGCTTTATTTTTGCCGTGGCATCTGATAATATCTTTGTTGCATAAAATCATTTTCTATTGATTATTTTGCTGCTAATTACGAGACGATACTGTTGATAATGTTAAGTCTACAGATCATCAGAATATAGCACAGATTTCATATAGTAAAGTTGAGTTTCTGTTACTTTCAAGTTTTCTTATTTCTGCTTACCGTGTTCTCTTTCTGTATTGTTTTGCTTGGTGCGGCCTTTTGTACTTACTATATGAGAAAATTTAGGCATTTGTTTTCCTTTTCATTTGAAATTATTTCATGTACAGTATGTTATGATGATTGTTTTAATCATTTAGTTTTTGTGATTGTACAGTATTCTTGTAAATCAAACTCAGTCCATTTATATAGTTTCTATTACTTTTTACATCTTTGGATTGCATTATTAGTACCAACTTTTCTTATTGTGGTATTCAATGTCTTGTAACATAGGCACTTAATTCTTATTTAAGACACCAATACATGCCCTAGAAATGATGATTGATTGCATTAAGAGAAGAACATGGAACAACTCTTCTTTTGGTTCTCCTTTTCTTTTATAACATTCTCATAGTTGTTTGCAGGCGCTTCTTCATTCCTCGCATATGTACCATGAAGCCAAACATTCATTTGCCAACCATGGTGTGAAATTTCCCTCCGTTGAGGTCGATCTACCTGCTATGATGGCCCAAAAGGACAAAGCTGTATCTAACCTGACACGTGGGATCGAAGGCCTTTTCAAGAAAAACAAAGTGACCTACGTTAAAGGCTATGGCAAATTCATCTCTCCTTATGAAATCTCTGTCGATGGCCTCGAAGGGGAGAATACCGTCGTCAAAGGCAAGAACATAATCATTGCCACTGGCTCTGATGTGAAATCTCTATCTGGGATCACCATTGATGAGAAGAAGATTGTGTCATCAACCGGAGCTTTGGCTTTGGCAGAGATCCCCAAAAAGCTCGTGGTCATTGGAGCTGGCTATATTGGGCTTGAGATGGGCTCTGTGTGGGGTCGCCTCGGCTCGGAGGTCACAGTTGTTGAATTTGCCCCCGATATTGTACCCACGATGGATTCTGAAGTTCGAAAGCAATTCCAACGTTCTCTTGAAAAGCAAAAAATGAAATTTATGTTGAAGACAAAGGTTAAATCAGTGAATACTTTTGGTAGTGGAGTTAAATTAACCCTCGAGCCTTCAGCTGGAGGAGAAGAGACCACTCTCGAAGCTGATGTGGTCCTTGTTTCTGCTGGTAGATCACCCTTTACCTCTGGCCTAAATTTGGACAAGATTGGTGTGGAAATGGACAAAATTGGCCGAATCTTGGTAAATGAACGATTTGCGACGAATGTACCAGGAGTGTATGCAATTGGCGATGTTATCCCTGGGCCCATGTTAGCCCACAAGGCAGAAGAAGATGGAGTTGCTTGTGTAGAGTTCATAGCTGGCAAAGAAGGCCACGTGGACTATGATATGGTACCTGGAGTTGTGTATACTCACCCTGAGGTGGCGTATGTTGGGAAAACCGAGGAGCAAGTAAAGGCACTCGGAGTTGAATACCGTGTTGGGAAGTTTCCGTTTCAGGCAAATAGCAGGGCCAAGGCTATCGATGATGCTGAAGGAATAGTCAAGATCCTAGCTGAGAAAGAGACTGATAAGATATTGGGTGTACATATTATGTCACCTAATGCAGGGGAGCTTATTCATGAGGCTGTTTTGGCGTTACAGTATGGAGCTTCAAGTGAGGATATTGCCAGGACTTGCCATGCACATCCGACTATGAGCGAGGCTCTAAAAGAGGCTGCAATGGCCACATATGACAAACCTATTCACATGTAGGGATGGGACTATCTTGATATGCTTGTTTCTGTGAGAGTTTTTGAAACAACTTGATAAAGTCTTTCAATATTTTACGGAGTAGATTAAATGTTAATCACGAAGTTTGTTTTATTTTTCTATTTGAAACCCCTGCTTGTAATTCACTTGTAGATTTGAGAGATCTTTGGATACTCTTTTGCTTGTATACGTATGCAATAATAGGTGCCGAGGGTAAACCTTGCTTAAAATGAAATTAATTGCATCTCTCTCTCCTCTCCTCTCCTCTCCTCTCCTCCCTATCTACCCCCGCCCAAATTGATGTCGTGACTAAAATTTTGACAGTACTTCTGTTGCAGTGAAGTTCTTTGCCCCTTTTTATATTGTTTTGGCTTCCTTGGCATTTGGCAATGGGGCCAATAAGCCTAAAGATTAATAGCCTAGTTATGAAATCCTTCTGCTAATACCATTGCCTCGTCTATTCGTTTGGTGCAATGTCGGATTTTTCTTACCTGTGTCGGACAAAGCATGCTGAGCCTCGGGAGAAATTTTGTAGGAAAAGGAAATCTCTTCACATGGGAATAACATTTTTTTCCATCATATTTTTCCTATGGGTACATTGCACCAAACACAGCCTAATTCAAGGTGGTGATTTGAAAGGATGTCGAATATAACTCACAATGCAAGCCTTGCGAGAGTTGATTTCTTTCTTTTTATGGAGAGTGTCAGGTATCATGTCATTGGTATCCTACACTTGTAGTAGGAGGCTCGTATATGTGCCTGCATATAATAAATATCAAGAAAATTCTCATAATTAAGGGGATAACCACCTGGAAATCGACAGTCATAAGGACCAAAAGAGAATGAAAATGGCACCAGATTGATAAATGAAATGCAAAAGAAAATGTGAGTCACATAATCACTTGCGATATGCGGTCTCTCCTAATTCTAAAACCTGAAATTTAAGAAAGCAAAATACAGTAACTGGTTTGGTGAATAGGTGTAAACAAAATACTGCCTTCTTCCCTCTCCCCCTCTCAGACTGCAATCAAAAGAGACTCCGAAACAGAGAAGACAAGCCTAGTCATCCTCTCTCATGTCGGTCTTCCTCTTTGCATGCAGAGCTAACCGTGCATCCCTCTCTCTCTCAAACTCCCTGTAATCCGTTCGTTGCAAGAAAGATACCTTATCTAAATACTTATCCGAGCTCTTCTTGTAGGTTTCCAACTCCTCCTCTACTCCCTTGTTTTCCCCCTTGTATTCACCCCAATCCTTTTTCGTCTTGTCCAAAACACTCAGCTTTTGCTTCTTTTTTATCTGCTCAAGAACCGCATCAACTGCCGAAGAGGGGCCCACAGCAGCCTTAGCCTTCTCAGAATCGGCATCGACTAATCTCTTTACTTCGATATCTTGGCCTGCAAAGTCCCGAACCTCCTTGATCTGCAAAAACCCAAAACACAGTCACTAAACACATTTTAACATTGGCTAAATACCACAAAAGCTTTTATATGGAGCATGACAATGATATCAAATACACTCTACTTTCTAGACTGCACATCAACGAGTCTTCACTCCGCGAGTACTGCTAAATAAAAGAAGCTTATAGCCAGAACTAGCACAATAGCAACAAATACTTCAAAAAGTAGCCCCCAAGAAGGGACAAATAGAGTCACTGTCTCATTATCTGGTAAAAGAAACCAGTCACGATTTTCTATAAGAACATCATATCCAGAATATTTTATATAGTTGCAAGGCACACAAGCAGACTTCATTCAAAAAAGATAGGAAACATTATTGACTTTAAAAGTCACTGCGTGCAAATCCTTCACACTGTGAGTAAGGTAGCCACAACTAGCATCTAACACTTGAGGAAAAAAGTGTCAAATTTAGGAAGAACTATTAGCCAAAGTCCAAATGCTTCGTTAGCAGTCACCGCAGACAGGAGCATACCTCGATTTTTCCTTTGCCTGAAGCAGCAGCTGCAGCAGCGGCAGCATCCCTAACTGCGGACAGGGCAGCAGCAGCAAGCTTCTTGGCTTCGTCACGAGTACCACTTTGTAGCGGAGATGGACTACTGCTGGTTTGCTTCTCTCTCTTGCCTGGTAAAGGAGATTCCGTCTTCTTTGGTCCGAGACCAAGATATGTCATCCAACCCTGAAATAAAACCGAGATTAGATTTAAATGCAGCATAGGGCATTAAAACTTTTAATTCAAACAGAGAACTAATGAATTCTCACAGCTGAATTCTTTGGTGAATTACTCTTTGGCGTATTTCTATTAACGGTTGTCATAGGCTTGTTCGATATAGAATTGAGTATCTTTACAGCTGCCCCTTTGTTCATTTGCTTCCACACAGCATCAATCCGAGCTTTCCTCTCTGGCATGCAATGAGGAAAACATTGCAATCTCCACTTAAGAAAGTTAATATTACAGGGTTCATTAAGTTAGCTATTCAAAGCCCAGGAAAAAATTTGGAAACTAAAACCCTAACTAAACAAGTTTTACCATTCCACAGGACAGCAGACCCAAAAACTAAGAACCAAAAAAAGGACCCTTGACCGTCCGGTTTCAGAATGCAACTTGAAAGAAAGCCATAAATGAAGAACTCATAAATTAATACCAGTTTCTTCAGGTTGTGTCTGCGAGCTGGAAGATAGATCAACAACTGCATGGACAGACTCTATCATGGTCCCATCTTTTCGCTCTCCATTATCTAAATATTTTAGTACAGTCATCCACAAAAAAGGATAATGAGTAACAATGCATGAAATAAGCTAGCATTAAAAACATCTATGATATTACTGTTATCACAACTAAAAAAGTGTGAGAACAAAGCAGTGAATGGTTATGAATTATGAAAATTTTGATCTGAAAGCAAGCTAACATTACGAAATTTAAGAGGAAACTTAAAACTTGAGGAACACGGACACACTCTTTTTCATGTTATTTCAAAGAAGCTGCAATCAGCATACATATATGACTCAGCCATGTGTGTTTCTTTTCAGGCTAACCACCCTCCTTTCTTCGTTTTTTCTTTATTTTTTCAACACTCACACTTGCACGTATATAACACCAAGGAAAATTGGAGTGTGAATACAGAAACAGTTAGTATTAAAAAAATGAAAGCTCACCAAAAAATCACTCACATTGTACAACTATATTTGAGAATAATGAAAACCTAATGGCACACTGATTTTTCAAGGAAACAAAGGCATTATACTATAGAATCAATTGATTTAAACATTCTCGACTCGCCAGCCAGACAATCTGAATGGGATTCTCAATATATCACCAATCATGGTCACAATTCACTCCTCTAATACTCAAATCAGACTTAATTTTGTGCTTCAAGATTAGTAACCAAAAGAGCACATGCTATCATAAACCAGCACGTAAAATATATGAAATGGGAAAGAGAGCATGGGAATCAGTTAACTAAAAGTTAAAATTTCCCACAAAGAAAAACCAAATAACGAGAAAAAAGATTACAAGAGTTAACTGGAAACTAAAATTTCACAACCCTAAAAGACTATGAAGCTTTATGCAACTTATTAAAATCTTTTCATATGAAAGATGTAGCCGCACAATAACTCTCACTTAGTACCATCAAAAACTATGAAAGTATGAATGTGCGTGTATATATATACATATATATATTATTCATATAAATATATGCATATAAATATTGGTGGTGTTTAAAACCCTAACTTGCATTTCTATGAGTTAGGGATATGCATGCCTCCATTGCGACTTATGGGTCATGGGTTCGTCCCTTTGGAAAAAGCTTCTGACACAGGGGTAAGATTATGTATATCAGACCCTCCCAGACCTCACAATGCGGGAGCTTTATGCATTAGGCCGTCCATATTATAATATATATATAAATATGTACAAAAATGCTTGAGCCAAAAATCTTAAACTGACATGGAACTAATGTGGTGCTCATGTGTCACAATTTACTTTCTATTTAGGGTTGTATAACATTCCATGTATGGCAAGATAATTGGGAATACTTTTGGGCTGGTGTAGTACTATTCCATATTACTCCGTACATTACTACTCTGGAACTACAAGTGTATACATTTTTACATAGCATTTCAGTCTTGCTGAAACATTATACACAAACCAAAAATCTCACAAAAAACTACTAAGGGTTTGTCTAATTGCAACTTTTAAGATCAAGTTTTTTTTTTTAAAACTAGACAATATTAGGGTGCTCAGGTTTTAAGCTACGCTGATTTACTATTTTTGCCTTAAAAAAATAAACATTTTTACATGAGACTTTATACACATAAACCAAAAATCTGGCAAAAAACCACTTAAGGGTTGGTTTGATTGCAACTTTTAAGCTCTAAGTTTTTCGTTAAAAACTAGACAATATTAGGGTGCTCAG
>MKEJ01067711.1:0-13224 GCA_001753735.1 Embelia ribes | reverse complement strand
GAAAATTATTCTCAAGAAAAGTAATATCCCTTGAGATAAAAAAAAAAGTGTTTGTGTCGAAGTTAAAAAGTCAATAGCCACGGTGACGTGGGGGATATCCCAAAAAAATACAAGAAACATTGCGAGGTTGAAATTTATCACGCTCAACATGGGATATTTGTGCATAGCATAAACATCCAAAAACACGTAAGAAGTTATAATTGGGATACAATGAAACATTTTAGTGCAAGCCACCAATCCGGATATCTAATAATTTCAAAACAACCTGATCTATAATGCACTGCACATTGACAGTGACTACACCAAGCATTGAGATCTTTTGTTGGGCCTCGATTATGGTTTATAATAGGTTCAAATTGTGTCTTCCCATTGCTGTTCTGAGCCATCCTAGGAAAATGAGCTCACCTCTTAATAGGCTCATTACTGTCTGTTGTGTACTTGCCATTGCTGCAACTCGAAACTAGCATTTACACCAACTAGATGTCAATAATGCCTTTTTACATGGAGATCTTGATGAAGATGTCTATAGGACACTTCCACCAGGATATGGGTGAAAGGGGGATATTCGAGTATGTCATCTACAAAAGTCTTTATACGGGTTAAAACAAGCTTCCCGTAATTGGTACTCAAAACTTTCCGTTTTTCTTATATCAGCTGGTTTTCGACAATCTCAAGCAGAACACTCATTGTTTACTCGTACCATTGGCTCTAAATTTATTGTACTTATTTATGTTGACGATTTACTTGTCACAGGCAATGATTTAGAAACTATTATGGCTCTTTAAGATTTTTTGTCTAGCAGATTTCAACTCAAGGATCTCAGCAAACTCAAATACTTCCTTGGCATAGAGGTGGCTCGATCCAAAAATCGTATCTTCATTAACCAAAGGAAATATATACTAGATATACTTTATGATGCAGGTTAATCTGGATGTCGGCCAGCTTTTTCTCCAATGGAACAAAACCTTCGTCTCACAAATGAACAAGGCGAACCCATTTCGGATCCAAGCTTGTATCCACGTCTTATCGGCCGCCTCATCTATCTCACAATAACTCATCCAGATATCACTTTTGTGGTCAATATCCTCGGTCAATTTATGCACAATCTGAGAGTACCCCACTATGAAGTTACAGTACGAGTTTTTCGTTATCTTAAAGGCACCCCTACCCATGGTCTATTCTTCACTGCAAACTCCACTCTTCAAGTCACTAGACGATCCACTACTGTCTACTTCATCACCTTAGGTAATAGCCCTATCTCTTGGCGAACAGAAAAAATAAAACATCGTCTCTCGATCATCTGCTGAAGCTGAATGTCGGGAAATGGCCTTTACAACTTGTGAATTAATGTGGCAATGGACTCTACTTCATGACCTTGCAATCCCCATCAAATCGCCCATCACACTCTCCTGCGACAATCAATCAGCTTTACATATACTCATAACCCAGTTTTTCATGAGCGCACAAAATACACTGAAATTGATTGTACCCTTATTCGAAAAAAAGTCCAATGACTACTCCAACTAAGTCACATCACCACTACAAATCAATTGGTGGATATTTTTACCAAAGCCTTGGGAGTTGATCAATTTCACATCATTAAGTCCAAGATGGGTATTACGACACTTCATATGCCATCTTGAAGGGGAGTATTAACGTTATAATATCGAGTAAAGAAAACAAACAAAGCATAGATTATGTGATTGAAGACTCACCAAATCACCAGGAAGCGTTACGAATCATATATTGGCATAATTGTGGGGATTGAGACATATTTTTAGGGATTGGGACAATGTTCAAAACCTGGATGGCAGTAAATTTTACCTGCATAATTTCCAAACAAGTGCAATTAGATCTAGTCTGAAAACTGATTTATGTGGTTATACAAGTTGTCTTCAATTCATTGATAATTTAACTCATGTACTCTCAAACCGTTTAAATGGATAATAAGATGACTATTGTTCAATAGTACTGTACCCACAAATCATACAATGTAACAAATGAAAAATATTCATTAACAGATAACTCAAGGGTCACATAAAATGTTGGGTAGATCCAACTAAATCTTACCAAGTTTTGTAGGTAAAATTAGTCTTCAACTCAACTTAAAGCTGCACATAAACAAATTTTTTGCTTGAAGAGTAGGAAAATTATCTTCGCTATTTTCCATCTTTTGTCCATAATATTTGCACATTTAACTAATATTAGCTTTCTTTCAACATTTTGTTAAAAACATTATTGAATATCATTTTCATCTTATTCAGTATAATCACTTGTGGAAACTCGAACTGCAACAAACAACACGAAAGAAGGATATCTTCAAGGCCATTCATTTATAAATGTAGCTTCTATACCCCATTGGTGTAGAGATTTTATAAAACCGCCAGCCTAACATGTGTCCATTTGCACATGTGGTATGGGAAAAACAACATATACACGTGTTATCCATCCACGACTGGTGATATAAAAAATATATATATGTACACGGTCGGTGGAGAGTTCATTTGTGTTCATATATCAGTTAAAAGTTCATTGACTAATAACATAATTAACTGAACAAAAAATGTGACTGAAAAATTACAGTATTTTGGCAACCAGTTACCTCTCCTTTCCGGAGTTGTTGTTTGACCTTTTCTATATTAGGCAGTTGTACAAGGGATAGTTCTTCTAAAGCAGGAAAAGAAACCTGCAAAAAAAAAAATGCACAATTTATACCAATAACATGTAGCTTGGGATGGCATTAGGATTTTGTTATGACTAAGATTCGCTCTGCATATCGTCAATTCAATGCATATTTTAAAGTGTAAAGCACTTTCTTGTAAATTGCTGCAAAGGCTTGATGGAAAATTTTATATACATATACCTGTAACCCCCCGTGTTGAACGGGTTGTGTGAAATAATTTTTTTAAAAAATTGATAGATTTAATTGAAAATGATAATTTTGTAATTGTTTTGGGACGGAGTATTATGTAATATTTTCAAATAATATAATATTATTTTAATACATTTTATTTTTAAAAATGTTTAGATTTGATAGGGTTATATTGTAATAAATTTATTTTCTCAAAGACCAAAATTAAAAGGACGTGTCAATTAATTATGTGGACCTTTGTAACAAATAGATAGATAATAGTTGATTTTATATCATTCTACAACATAAGTAATTTTTTAATTTTTTTTAAATTACAATTTTTATCCTTTTGTTCCAAGGAGTCAGTTTTTGTATTTTTGTTATATATGTTTTGAAGAAGATTAGCCTTAGAGTAATTCTACTATGCTAATTTTTCTAAATAAAATAATAGAATTTAATAATTTTTTATTTTCAAGAAATTTAGGTTTGGTGTAATTCTTTTCTCATAAGTTTTATCAGTTATAATTTTTACAAATATGATATCTTCTATTTGGTTTTTTCATCCTTTATTTTATTATTTTATTATTTTATATTGTTCCCATTCAGACTATAATAATGTAAATTTTTTCATATATAAAATAAAATAATTATTAATTTTTTTTCAATATATTTAGGTTTGGAGGAATTCTATTGTCATGAGATTCATTAATTCTCATTTTTTAGAAAATTATTTTTGATAAAAAAATATTATATGACATGTTCTATTTTTCATTTTTTTTCATCTTTTATTTATGATTTCAGGTTTGGTGGCATTCATACTATAAGAATGTTTTTAAGAAAAGAATAATGCGCATCATGTCAGTTTTGATTTTATTGGGAAATATTTCTAAAAAGTTAATATTAATTATGATAATATTTTCAAAATTGATTATCTTAGATTTTATGTATATGTGATGATATAATTTTTTTTTTTAGATTTTGATTATTAAATTTAAGGAAATATGTGTCAAAAGACTACGCGACCACTTGTTAAAAAACTACGCAGTCACTTGTCAAATAATTAAGTATCCATGTATCGCAAGTAGAGTCAAAGTAGCAGAAGGCTCAACTTTTATATTAATAAGATATGTGTCACCGATTCGTCCCTGCTTGTGGCCAAGAAAGGAGAGATTTGTTGGTGAAAAGTCCAATATGGTTGATGTAATTTATGGTGTGCGTCGTTACCTATATCTTCTAGATTGTTTGAAAGGAACCTTTGGATTGGAAATTTGATATTCATTCGGAAAGAGATATCTGAAGAGAATCGGAATACTGAAGAATTCATATGCAACCATTGACGAGTAGTAGCACATTGTGAATTTTTTTTGTTCCCTTCACTTATGTTCAAAGAAACAATCTTTAGAACAACAATGTTGACACATTCGTTTATGATTCTACTCATCTACATACATATTCATAAGCATTGTTTTGATGTAACCAAATTATATATTGATTGGATTGTCTCTGTTTACGGTATTACTTCTCTTTCCCATTTCTCTTTGATTCTGAACTTCTTAAGCAGTTTGCTTCTGAGAGTAGTGTGTATTATATACAGGTATGCATTTGAAGAGCAGTTTCTTTTCGTGTTGTTTTCGTGTGAACGACACCTCGTTGAAGCGCAAATTAGCATGTGGCAGAGTTGGGAGCATGAAGACACATCCCTCCCTATTGGGAGGTACAGAAGAGTGATAACTGGCATGACCACACCCATGGTTGGCACTCCAGAAGAGGTGACGATTGGCATGGCGAAACTCATGCTATCAGCGGACCATCAAAGAAAATGTTTCTCTGGGCATGCGAACATGTATCTATGTGCTGCCCCATTCAGATAACCTATAAATAGGAGAGTAAAATCCTCATCGAATGAGCCCTCGAAATTTAACCAACCATTACCCTGCCCAGAATCTCCCCCTGAATCCTGCTCCAGAACCACAATTAGCATGTATTTTGGGTTCGTTTGGTTATAACATTTAAGCAAATAAGCCAACTTATTTCTGCTATGAACAAAACTGGATATATCCTACTTAAAACTTTCATTTTATTTAGGCCAAAATAACAAATATGCTCAGCTTAAAAGTTGGACAAGCAAATGTCGTCCAACTTTTAAGTTGAAAAACTAAAAGTTGAAAAGCTAGAAAACAAGCCCTTTATTGCTCTATTTGAGCCATCTTTAGACACCCTTTCGCATGGAATAAGCCAACCTTCTTTAACTCCTTGCCTTTAACAGTAGACTAGTTATTTTCATATGCAATAGATGAGTATTAAACATAACTAAATGAGGAAAACAAACTCCATCAAATTCAGGTCGACAGCCACACAATCAACAATCATTTGCAATGATCTCATATATTGACTTTGAAGGTTGGCATTATACGATTACACCGCATCAGCAGCATACACTTGATTACAAGAAAGTTTCAAGGCTACATATAGCATGAATTTTTTTGACAATTTTATGGCCCTAAATAGATGCACTTTTCAAGTACATGTGCCATCCATGGAAGCCCCTCAATATTGCTCCATCACCTGCAAATATTTAATAATTCTTTTGCTTAACACAAGAAGTAATTGTTTGAGAAGATAGAATATCATCTTCTATTACAAATGACAGGCAATTTTCAAAAGCATTTCGGACATGGAGAGAGGGGTTCAAGTTGCTTTCTTTATCGTGAAGAGACATTTTTCTGGAACAGAAAATTCTAAAATAGAGTTGACGCCACAAAAAAGTGACAGAAACTGGATAGCAGTTAATTCGTCAAGCATGTGTCTGGTAGAGTTTCTTGTTTCGGGGCAGGAAATTAGCTTTGGGAAATATAATCACACATCAAATTATGTCCTCATTTCTCTTTCGTTTGCTTCCTGAAGATAGACACGAGGAAATAATCTAATCTTTATGATGGGGAGAAGACTGTTTTTCCTTTCTAACAAAAAAAAAAAAAAGACGTTATAGTTGTAGAAGTACCTGTATCTTGCTCAGGAGCAAAAGAATAAACTTGCCCTCAGGCTGAATACATAAGAAAAGGGACTGCAAAAATAGACGCTTTTAGTATTTGCTACACGAGATAAGAAAACATAAAAGAAAAAAAGCGATGCTAAACAAAGATATTCTCACCAATTTAATAGCAAAGAACAATCTAAACGGACGATAGCTTACCAATTAAAAAAAGAGTTAGCATTAACAGAAGCTTGAACTTCACGGAACTTAAATTCAAATGACTAGGTGCTTGAAGTTGTCTTTGACACCCGCCACAACGTCCCAAAATCTGCAGAACAACATACATCCATCAATTTCAAGGATGAATTCACACACAAAAACAACGCCGTCCATAAAAGTCCACCATTCCTTCATGTATTTATTTCTAAGTTTACACTTGCATTTTGCAACTTCTAAAGGTGGAAATGCTATTTTGTAGAAACTTTGGATCTTTATCCCATTTAGCATTAAACCGCTTTTCCAAAAAGTAAAAAAAGCACAAGATATTGACCTGATTGATCCTTCTGGTCCCTCTCAACTGACAACAACTCAATATAGCTGCATTTGCCTCGATCCAATCTCTAGACCTTTGTCCCCAAAACACAGGTTTTGGCCCTTTATCTTTCGGAGTAACCTCAATGTTAGGTGCTAAAGCATTGTTTTGATCTTCTTCAGGGTCAATTACAATCTTCCACTCCCCATTATTCGATGAACTCCATGTCGTTCTCGAACCAGACGTTCGGTCAACTTCAGAATCGATACTTTCCCTTGTTTCCACAAAATCAGTTGCCTTTAAATTATAAGAAATCTCCCTCTTAGAGTCGGCCTTAGTACTATTACTCCGTTCCATTTTTACGCAATAGTTCTTTTCGGGAGAGGGATTTGTAGGAACTCCACGATCGATGCATATTTTTCTAACACACTGCTTAGTTCCGGACAGAAAAGCTGCCAAATCATCAGATTCTTCTTTGTCTAAATTCACCCATCTTAGGGGTTGTTTACTAAAACATTGCTCCAAAGACATCTCCACACGAGATATTTGGTTTTTTATAGCATCAACAAATTGTCTATGCCTTCTGATTGTTAAATCATCCTCACTGCATCTGTAGCTCTGGGCAACGGCTTTCTCAAACTCTTCCAACTAAAGGAAAAACAAGTAAGGCCATATTAACCACCAAAGATGAGCAACGCTGCCTATCAAGTGATGTTGTGGCTTTTCCCATTATATATAAAGCAAAGACATAATAAGAAAATTATAAACGAACCTGCCATTTAGCGGTGCCTAAAGCAGTTTGAAGTTCTCTGCAAAGTTCGTCGAGATAGATAGGTTTTAGCCCTTCTATCTTCTGTCTCTCCCACGTCCTGTATGCTGATTCCATACTGAAAGTTAAAATGAGAGAAAAGTAAGGAAGGAAACTACATTGCTAACCCTTTTCCTTAAGGATGATTCAACATCAATATAATCAAATCCAACAATAATAACTCGAACATTCCTTTCATTTCCTATAAACTGAGACTTCAGAGGGCACAAATAAATAAATAAATATATAATTAAATAAAATAGGACTAGAAATCGAACACAAAAGAAATGATAACCACCTCAACATACGAACTACCCCACTATAACCATAGATTAGATTTTGATTACGAAGGGAAAACCTTAAGCTAACAAACATCCAGTTGAATCAAGTATAACGACAAAGAACATTTGCTTGTCAAATCTAACATGAAAATTGGGGATAAATGTGTATTCCCCAATTTTCATTGTTGGCTAAATGTGTATTCCATAAAAAATTTTAAAAATTTAGCAGCTTTTAAGCGAAAAAGCCAGTTTTTCTTATACTAAGAAAAGAACTCGACGTGTCCAACTTAACCATACCCCACCTAAATCTTAGCCGTGCACCAACTTTAAGCAAAAAAGCTTTTTACTCAAAAGCTGCAGCTACAACCACTTACTTTCCTAATAAAATTCATTCCTTTGTCCCAATAAAGTTCCGAACTTTCTTATCAATAAGTGAAACAATGGAACTTGATATCCATATATAATCCATACCACCATAAAATAACTTTGTAACTCATAATAAATCCCTGCAGATACTAGTAAGATCACAGAAATAATAAAAATAAAAAGTAAAAAATCCACCTCTACACAGAAAATGATGCAATTATAAATAAACGATAGAAAACTGAAGATTTGAAATGAAATTCTACACTTTGCTAAAACTAACGCTTGATTCATCTAGCTTTTTTCATAGACAGAAAAAAGCTTTTTGATTAAAAGCTGCAACCAAACAAACCCTGACTCAGCAACTAAAAATGGGAAAAACTCATTGAGAGAAAAATAAATTGTGAACAGAACCAACAACAGGATTAAACAGCAAAAGGACTACAAGAAAGTAATAAAATTTAAGAAAAGTACCCAAATTAATCCAAATTAGAGCAAATTATCCAAAACCCAACAACCAGATGAGAAAAAAGAGAGGATACACAATATAGATACATACATATCTGCAGATCGTTGAACCTCCTCTGCTGCGGAGAAGAAGGTGTCCCTTTGCCATAGATCAAAACTATTAGCAACCATCATCTTCACCCCCCCTTAAAAAATTAAAATGAAAATAATTGTTTTGATAAATTTAATTATGTATGTATATATATTAGGTGAGAAGGGTAAGCTTTCCCCTCTTCTGTTCTTTGCTTGGAGAGAGCAAAGGAAGAAGAAAGAGAAAGCAAGTGGAGAGGGGGGCCGAAAAAATGGATTCTTTTTACTCATTTATATGCCTGTAAATTTTTAGTCTCTTTTATATTGTTTTTCTTTTTGGGATTGAATTTCAACTAATATATTCTTTCAGTTTCTTTCTAATGGTTATTTATTTAAAAAATTTATGTTTTATTCGACGTTTAAAACTACCAAGAAAATACTAATTATAATTATTCCAATTTTCACCACTATCTCCGCTAAGCTATTAATCATTTAACATATTTGACTGGCAGGAATATTGGTCAATTATTGTCAGACTCATTTCAGCGTCTATTTTTAAATATATATTTAAAATTAAAATAACAGAAGCCCAGTAAAAAATTTTAAAAATAATTATTTAATTTCAAATGTGGATTTTAATAGCACAAATCATCCCACCGTCAACCCCGAATGGTCCCCTATTATTAATTAATTAAAATTCTATTTGAGCCCCAAAAATTCAATTGAAAACATAATAGATTAAGTCCTTAGTTTTTGAGAACCTAAAGTACTCAAGTTTAAGTGTTCAAAAATATTTACATTAAATGAACTAGAATACATCACTTGATATGCATTTCATTATTTGGATAAATTTATGTCCGTATAATTTGTTTGATTGTAGCTTTAAGAAAAAAAATATAGTTTTAATATATCCATGAAAAAATAGAATGCTTTCATATTATAGTTTCAGCTTTTGTAATGCAAAACAATAAAAAAATGCTCAGTCAGCTCAAAACCTTGACTGCTAAATGCATTACCACTAAGAAAAAATATTCAAAACCTTCGTCCAATTTTAATCTATGTTCATAAAAAAATATGATACATTCAATTTAAAGTTTCAATTTTTTTAAGACAAAAATAAAAAAAAAATATTCAACTTAAAAGCTGGATAACTAAATATTTTTACCATCATTTTAAATAAAAAAATAATAAACTTAAGCTTAAAAACTTCAACTAAACAAATAAATAATATAGACGAAACAACAACATATATTATTGTTATCAAAAGTATGAGGAATCAAGTAGAATTTGGGTTGAAACTACAGGGACTACTGATATGGTTATCTCTACACCACACACAACAAAATCTGGATCTAAAATTTTATACGAAAATGAATGGTGCTACTAAAACAAAAATTAGTTGTACAAAGATTTCATGTGCAACCTTTATTCTTATTTTTCACTTTAAATAAATAACCAAAAATGCGAAAATTCTATACCAAACTAATTACTTAGGTAGATTTATGACATAGCAATTTCGCAATTATGAAATTGCCATAAACTAGCTAAATTGTTCATCGATATACATTCGGAGATTTAAATAGCAACATCAATAATATCTCTCTTAAATGTCCAAGTAATAATTGAATGTATATAAAAATTTTATACAAAAATTTCGATCCATTATGCATACATATCTAGGTATTCCAAACTATGCCATAGTGAACTAAAAATATAAAAAATCAAAATTTGTGAAGTTTATTGGGTAAAGTCCATTTTAGGTTCTATCATTTGGGGCTCATTTCAATTTGTCCCCTACCCTTTTATTATTTTCAATTTTCCCCCAATCATTTATTTTTGTTTCAATTTGCCACATATCTTTTCGATTTACCCCTTATAATTTTAGTCTATTTCTAGTTTACCCCTATAATTTTTTCTATTTCAATTTATCCCTACAATTATAAAATTTTCCTATTGTAATATAACAAATGATTGAAATAACATATATAATTTCTTGAAAATATTTTGATAGGAAAATAAATCATTTACGTGTCATTTTTAACACATCTTTTAAATATATTATTTAGTTAATTTATCTATATAATTAAATACTTATGATAAATTAAAAATATTCATTAAATGGATTATTTTTTCCTAACTAATCTACTTAGATACCATTTTTTTTTTAAGAAATGAAGGGCTATTATTTCAATATAATATCTACAATTAAAGTTAAATTTATTAATGATGTGGGTAACTTTAAATATGATAAAAAAGATTGTGGCATATTAGAAAAAAATTAAAAATATATTGGGATAATTGAGAGATTGGAAGCAAATTGAAATGAGATTAAAATAATAGGAATCAAATTAAAATAAATGAAAAGATAAGGGATAATTTGAAAGAAATCTAAAAGGGCAAATATGTTGCTTATTTACTCTGCAATCCATGCACATGTGTTTATGATATTTGATAAAAACAAAAAGAAAAAACTAAATATTGAAACTATTCCAATTATTGACCAGCACCTATGTTTTCCTCAACTGTTAACCCGTTCTATCGAAAATTGAACGGTAACTATTTCATCACTTATTTCTTGTTCCATTTTTAATTTCCCTTGAAGAAATATCCTCTTTAGGATATGGAAATAAAGAGTCTCGAATGAAGCACATCTTGGTTTATAACTTCTAAGAAAAAAACTATCTTTAAATCTATCAAGAAAAATATTAAATACATCCAACTTAAAATTTTTAGCTTATTTCGGTTAAAAATAGCAAAGTAACTAAAATTTTAAGCAATTTTAAGTTGAGCAAGCAAATTATAAGTAAAAAAACAGATAAATTTAAATTTAAAAGTTGCCACTAAATCGGCACTCTTAAAAGGCCAAAAAGTTCGAGCCAAATTATTTATTTTGCATTCTTAAAAGCTAAAAATTTCGAACGCTGAGTTATTTTTAGCAGACTTTATTGATAGCAATATGGTAATGGCAAATTATTGTACTATGCAATGAAATGACACTTACGTGATGATTATACAAATATTGTTCCGCTGAGTATGCTGACTTTCTTGTTATTTATGAAAGAGCAATATAACTACTATTTCAAAAAAAAAAGTTAGCACCCACAAAGATCAAGACAAATAAAGAATAATACAAAAATTTAATCAAGTCTACATGGAGTTTGTGGGAATAATACTAGTTACAAAAATGAAAGGCCGAAAGCAAAAATGTTTGACCCATTTCAGGGGAAATAAACCAAATTAATGCCATGGGACAAATATTTGCGTATGAATAATATTGCATACGTATATGGAAAACAAGAGTTGAACATCCTCGTTGATGACGGATTCCGCACATTATCGCACTTCAAATGTATCTTACCCGTCGTGACGCTGAGAGAAGTTACTAACCCATTTTGACTCTCCGGAAACGAAAACAAAATCAAAGCCTTGATCTTATCACTAAAGCTAATTAACCTTGGGGGTGAAATCAAAGCCTTAATCCCATCCGATAGCACGTTTAGATATTTGCCCCAATTAACCTTAGGGTAAAATTAAATATCACTCGACGATCAAGATCATGAAAAATTAATCGCAATATACATACCGCATACCTGAAGAACAATAAGAGATCAAGAATAAAGCGAAAAGAAAAGCACATCAAAGATAATTCTAGAACACTAAACCAGTTATTCCTCAACTCTACTAATATTAGATCAAGATTACATAAAAACTCATAGCTCAAAGAGGCAACCAATAACACTTCTTGTTATTTAATCCGTCTCGCACATCTATACATCTTTTCCATTTGAAAACCCTCGAAAGAAATCATCTCACTGTTGTTCGAGACTCGTTAAATAAATTAAAGTCAATCTTATCCTAATATATGTTCTAAAAACTTTATATATGCCACAAAAAGAAAACCTAGCCCCAGCTTGAAAATAAAATCGAGTGAAACTTTAAAATACGCTGCCTTATGTAGTCTGAAGTTCTTTCGAGCTCACGTTTGAACACCCTTCACTCGGATTCCAACAACGAGTACTAAAACTTTCCCAAAGTATTCCCGTTATGCCTATTGTTGATTTCCTAACTTACATTCGCACCGGATTTGAGTCAATTTCCTAATTGTAGTGCCTAAAAGTTTTTGTAATACCGCTCCCTTTTTTTTATTCCCTTAATGAGTAAATAAATTACAAATCCTTTTCGTCCCAACAATAAATTTATGAATTATTCAACTTCAACCGAAATTTTATAAGAGAAAAAAATTCATGACACTCGAGCATATTAACTTTTCTTGCTAATATATGAAATGATTGAAGGAGACCTAATCCAGACAAGCCAAAACTCTCTTATAATTAAAGCACTAGCAAAAGAAGCTATTATTATTCTTATTATATGTTATCATATAAAACTAATGTTAATTTTTTCAAATGTCCACGGCCACCAAGTCAAATATGAATAAAAAAAAGTCCAATAACCCTCTACACATCTTTATCAGTAAAGCTTACAAAAACAAAATATTTCCACATGCTGAGACCAACAAAATAACAACCTCAAAAACAATTGCAAAAAATGACAACTTGAAGGACACCCTTTTATTTAAAAAAGTTGTGCATAACAAACCAATGTCAAACTACCCCTTTTCACTTGTATAGTTGTATATATATAAGCTTCTACAACCTCTCATACTCAAAGATTACCCATTTCTCGAATTCGCCTCATCCGAAAACTCATCGATTTTCAGGCGTGTATCGCTTTAATCCTCATCCGTCCCATGACTCAATTAATAATCCTTATTTTGTTTCTCATATTTATGATTTTCCAAGCTAAAGCACAATCTTCTTCTCATAGCCAAGGGAGCTTAGGTTCAAATGATGGGACAAATTTTCAATCAAGCCTAGC
>MKEJ01067707.1:0-15740 GCA_001753735.1 Embelia ribes | reverse complement strand
TCCATTTTTATGGCCCAAAAATTTTGTGTGTCTACAAATGCCATAGTAAATACAAATTATCTAGTCTAATTTGATAATTTTTCCAACATGCAAAAGAAAAAACTAACCATAGTAAATACAAATTATCTAGTCTAATTTGATAATTTTTATGGAATCAAGTAAATAAAGAGAAATATAAACTGAATAAAAGTGAGAAAATTTGAGAGGAATTCCGGCGACAAAACACAAATGAATTGTGGAAAAATGATGATCTCTACCCATCAATCACACTTTCTCCTTGCTCTTCTCTATTTCTTTAATTTCTCTCCAATATTTTAATTTAAGTAGCAAAATAGATGGGGATTAATGACATGGGTGGCCCGGTGGGATAACAGAGGTTTTTTTTGTAGCGGTTACCGTAAATAAAGGGGATGGAGCGTTGGGCTGAATTGTTTTTCAATTTTGTCCTTGACGATTAGTGGAATATATTTAACTTAGTCATAATTATTGAATTTGCACGAGGGTAAATTTGACTATTCAAAAATTGGTATAGCCAAAATGACTATTCTGTGTCTGCTTTTCCAATAGTATTGAGTACTCATTGTTACTTTTTCAAAGCATTACATCCATAATAGAAAATGAAATTATATTAGTTTTAATAAAAGTTGTTCCCCATTGGCTAATGTAATTATATATTCCTAAAGTTGAACATAATATGCTATTAGGATTTATGATACCCAAATCTACTTGGAAAAAAACAGTAAGATGCGATACCGAAATCTATTCAAAATGATAACCCACTGCCTCGAAGTTCTATGCGTATTTTTAGTGTTTTTCTAAGATGATTTTGACTAATAGATGCGCTAAATTATCATATTAATTAAACAATGCTATTTCTAACTCGTAACTTTATAAAACAACTCGATACAATAATTTTTGTACATAATTCTGCAGAGTTTTTTTTTTACCGAAATATTATATTTTAAGAATAAATTTTTATAAATTGAAAAAAATTCATTTTAACTATTTTAAAATGACAAAAATACCAGTAGTAATTTGTTATCAAATCATAATAATTTATCATAAAATTACAGTAATTTTAGTAAATAATAACAAAAAAATAATAAAAAAATCTTCTATTGAGAGTACTTCCACAATTATGGTCCAACATATCTAGAAGTATATTTCGTGTTATACTTATTGGGTATACAGCACTCTCAGCATCGTTACGAGTAGGCTGATTTCAAATTATCATTTCAATAGTAAGTTGTGATTTTTAGTGTTATAAAAGGAAATATTTGTAATTTTTCATTTCGTTGATAATATAAAATGGCAAACACAGAATTTATGTTGGTGCACTTATAAGGGTAAAAAAGCTAATTTTCTATGTCCAAGAAGAATGCCGGATTAATTTATCTAAAATAGCAAAATAAATTTACCTTAAAAACTAAATAATAACTAATATATACATCCAAGTTCTAACTTGTAAACACAAAAAATAAAAATAAAAATTAATTGCAGTAACGAAACAAGCGCCGTAATTTCATTCCTATTCACCCTTGATTATAGCAAAGGTGTTGACCAGATGATTAGTGCTTGACCAAGGATTAAGGGCGGGCGAGTTGTTAAATTTATTTGAAGAATATTTTTTTAATTAATTTTCTTTCGTTCATAAATAATAATTATCCAAATTTTAGAATATCTCAAAATAAATTGTTCAAATTTTACTTGTTAAAGTCCATGCACTCCCATAATTCAAAAGCCCAAGAAATGTAAATAAGCGGATGAAATTAAATTTATAATTAATAACATTTAAAAAAGTCCAGTTTGATTTTGATACTATATTAAATCTCATGTACTTTCTACTAAAAGTCCAAAAATGAAAATAGGCTTAATATAAATAATTAATTATACTATTGAATTTTTTATGTGAGATATTGTTTAACATTACTTTTATATAAAGAAAATTGTAAGATAAAATTTTGGTGAGTGTTAGATTTGATAGTATCATCCATTTGATTCAAAATATGAAAAGTTAAAAAATTATTTTTTAGATGGAGGGAATATAATATAACAAATAAAATGTGTCAATATTTGTGAACCACAAGCTAACTAGAACACAAACATACAGCTGGAAACAGTACAAGGAGAAGGGGGTAATTATTTGATTGAGAGATTCCATTATTCCATATGTTGGGACCCTAAAGTAAAAGAAATAAAGACAGCCCCTGACAATTTCAATAAATAAATCAAGAAAATGGAATAGTAAATTAAAATGTAGTAGTAACTTAATATAGTAAGCTATAAATATAATACTCCATTATTTCGTGTAATCTGGGCAATCAATTGTCACATAGAGGGGTTAAGTCATACACATTGATATTCATAGTACATTTGAAAACTTACGTGTGATACGAAAGTTTAAGTTAGAATAATGATTTTAGTTTGTTCTACAGATGTGGAAATAAATTTAGCAAAATTTATTAAGGAAAATCCTCCATTTTATGAAGAAAACATGAAATCTTGTAGGTTATATATGAAAAATTAATTTACTTTTTATGGTAATAATTAGGATTGTGTATTTTCCAATCCAAGTTTTTTGTTTTATGAGTTGCAATTATAATACTATGAGCACAATTGGTATTTATTCACAATTATACGATTTTAGTTTTACATTGATACATGGATGGTTCTCCTCAGAGTAAAATCTCTGCTCCTGCCATTGCATATTATGTCCGTTTGAATGCTTTAAATTTTGGGATGTTCATAGAGACGAAATAAAATTTATAGACTTGTCATTTTTTCGACAATCCTTCTTGGTTATTTATTTATTTATTTTTCCTATAATTGACATTTTCTAATATAATGAATATTAGCAATGATGATGTGAATTTTGCCCACACCAAATGGAGAGTGATGGACCTCAGCAGCATAATGTGGTTTTATTGAGAAGCATAGTTTTGGGTTAGTTGGCACTGAGATAAATTGAGAGTGTAACAGCAAATGTAATTATTATGTTAATCAGAAAATATGTTTTTCAGATAATAATAATAATAATAATAATAAAAAAATAAATAAAATTAGCCCAAATATCTAATCATATATAATTAAAAAAATTAATAGTCAGCTTTTGAATTATTATTTTTGGACCGTAATCTAACAGTACTAAGTTGATTACCACCAGACTCACTTTGATTTATTTTTCAAGATTAACAATAAGATTCGCAATTTTTTTTCAAAGTATCGAGTTGTTACCAGTTACTGTATAATTAACCAATCATGTATTCCGCGGTATTTAATAACATGCAATCTGGTAATTTTTTTTATATAAACATCACATCGCACCCAAAACAATTAAGTCAACATAATTTTGATTAAGGCCAAATTGTAATTGGGAATAAACGTGGGTGTAAAATTGCAATTTATCCTTTTCTAACCATTAACTTGATTTTTCTACATATATTCCGGATATATGTACGTAGACATGGTGCATTTTTGCTGTAATTATAGGTATTCTGCTATTCTCTTCCTACTAAGCATTGTAATATAGAGTGCAGAATAATTTATTGATTAAAAAAAAATAGAAAGATGGAGAAAATAAATAAATGATTATTACAAACCAATCTAGTCTTTGATAAGTACCGGAGAATATCGAGTTGTTCCTTGATCCGCAAGTGTGCTACTATTATCTACAAAACGAGAACCCGAGCCCGAAAAACCATATCTCAATGGCCGCGGAGAATGGAGCGAAACCCAAGATCTCTCGGGACCCAACGTACTATCAACAACGAAAATTACCAATAAAGGCACCGTGATCAAAATAAGGGAAACCGAGATCGAGTAGCATAGGGATGAAGTCCCTAATTGGGACTTATTCATGATAAATCAACTCCTTTGCTATCTTGCAAGATTTACAATTATTGATCTCTTGATTTTGCACATAAAATAGAAGTAAGAATTTGTTTGTGCCTTACTTGAGACATGTCTATAAGTTATTCTTTGCCGCAGATGACTAC
This sequence comes from Embelia ribes, assembly GCA_001753735.1. Classification (NCBI taxonomy): domain Eukaryota; kingdom Viridiplantae; phylum Streptophyta; class Magnoliopsida; order Ericales; family Primulaceae; genus Embelia; species Embelia ribes. The sequence continues at coordinate 11,745 of MKEJ01067707.1, read as the reverse complement.
TATTCTCCATGGTGAAGATACATAAAATATAGAAATATATATATATATGCATACATAGTGTATATATATCATTGTGGCGGGCTATTAGCTTATAATTTTTTCTTCTCATGCTAAGGTTTTGGTATTTATGGAAGGTGCATGATTTAAGGATTCTCTATTGATCGTAATATAAAGTTTTCCTAAAATTTGTAGCGATATTCTTCGATACAAAACAAAAAAAGACTGCGTATATATATATTTTTTAATTAATGCTCAATAAATGTGTATCTAATTATGCATATAAATATTTTCGATTGGTATGTCGGAAAATGGAAAGTGGACAATAACGGGTGAATTTGATCTTATGAAATTAATCAAATAAAAGAAAGATAATTAATTAAAGGCGATAATGTCATCCCTATGGTAACGTCATGGATACTTACAAATTGATTAATATTCTCCTCATTCCGTTTCTTATTTCCTTTTCTTTTCTTGTTTTTCTTTTCTTTTTCTTTTAATGCTGAGCAATATCTAACAGGGTCCTTACAAGCAATGAAACTATACAAAAAGTAGCAGGAACATACTAAGACATTTATTAGGAATGACAGACTCGTGCATATTTCAGAAAGGTAAGGGGAAAATAAAGTAAAAATGCTATATTCAGAGGTATAGGTATGCGTACATATCTCATTGTTACACAAATTACTTCTAAAATACGGCAAGCTAAGAAGTAACTGTGAAAATGTTAGTTACCTTCAAAGGTTCAGGGCTACCCTCAGCCACAGGGACATCAGGACGTCCAGCGATCTCACACTATCCTTTTGCACATCAAAAAATAGTAAAAGATCACGAACATTATCACAAAAACACAAAATAAATAAATAAACCAGACACGAAAAACATACCAGAAGCAATGCATTGCGAGTGGCATCTTCAGTCGTAACATTGCCAAAAATAGTGGTCAAGCCTAAGATTTCTAGCTGTGAACTTCGAAATGCCATAAAGATTGCCATGCTATCATCTGTACAATCAACATATCTCAGATATGATTCATACAAATCCTACAGGAATGTAATACGAACAAAGAGCAACACCTCTTCCAAGGATTACCAATACGGAATCCTGTACAAGTAGGGACGTAGTCGACATAAAATTTGGGAACCGCCGATTATACATAAGAGAACATTATATTAATAGATGCATTCCAATTGTGCACCTAACAAGCACCTAGGAACTTAGTCTTTAGTAAACGAACGCCACTACTTATATGATCTTCAATGTTCAGGCAAACCTCAAGTAACCTCAGCTGCTACAATTGTATCAGTTTTTTGTCTAAATACATTCAATTCAAAAAGATTTGTTTTCTAGATGATTCCCTCCTCCCAATGATTTATGAATCGCCTTCGGCTATTCCTTTTACCCCTCCCATCCAGAAAGATCACGTAGATAAAGTCTTACCTCTACAACTGGATTAAAGTCAGTCAATGACTTTTCTCTTAACTACAGAAAATGAATTAATCATTCATTCATCTAATTGCTCAAAACTAGGAAAAAAATCCAAAACTTAGCCAACAAAACCCACAAATCAACTAAACAACCCACTCAAACAAGCACAAATGGATAGAGACTTCAACCAAATAAAAAGGAAAACAAGAAGCAACGTCCTAACAACAATACAAGTATCAACAGAATTACCAGAGACGGACCTATGAGTTTGGTAGGGGCTATAGCCCCATAATTTGAAAAAATACACCCAATATCTGATTTCTTAGTGTAAAAATTCATTTATATAGCTTTAGGCACCGTTTGGTTAGTTTTTTAGTTTTCACTTTCTAAAAGCTGGCGTCTCAACTGTTTTCATAACTCAGTTTTTTAAATGTAAAAACCTGCATTTTATTTGGTAGTAACTTCTGAGAAACAATTCACAAATTGTAGAACTTCAAGAATTTTTTGTAAAAAGAATTTAACTTTAAAATACTGATTATTTTGTACCACAAGCATTTTAGAATTCTCGTATTTATACCAAATAAATAGAAAAACGTGAATTTGCATTGAAAACATGACAAATATAGGTAATAGCAAGTTAAAGCATCACATGCCATTAACAATCATATATCAAGATTCAACTTAGCTCCACCATCACTCTCTCCACAATACTTTTCAACCAATGATTCATTTTCTAATTTTTACCGCTCGGATTATTGGAGCAAAAGAATCATACTCTATGTACACCTTTTGTTCCAACAAATAATTACTATCATAGTTTACGTTTTAAACTAAATATTAAGGATCATCTATGGCATTGAAAATTAGATATAAAACGTTAATGGTAGAATAAAACTAAATATAAATAAGTGAGTTTCAATTTTGAGTATGAAAATAAATCACAGTTGTTATATATTCTAATTTTCAAAAACATTTTTTCATAGAATAAGAGATAGAATAAGTAAACTATAAATATACATTGAAGATAGAAAGTTAAAATATATTTATTTTTTAATAAAATACAGTCCATCTTTCCTTTCCATTACTTTCCAGCTAAATTTTGAAAACCTAAAAACTAGAAAAATAAGTTCACGGAATTACTCCTCTGCTTTCGAAAGTTGAATCTGAAAGAGTTTTTAGCTTTAAAAACTGAAAATTAAAATTATATATATATATATATATATATATATGACCTTTGAGCCCTTAAAAATCATTTTCTATGATGTTGAGCACGTAAATCCTAATCCTCTGAGAATTACAATAAAATGTTGATGGATAAGCAAATGTAACCTAAAGGAAACATAATTAACACAATAAAATTAAAAAAGTGGGGGAAATTGGGCACTAACCAATACCAGGATCGGTATCGATGATAATCTTCTCGCGTTTATCCTCGTAATACGACGCCGTTTCCCTCTCGCCGTTGACGTGTGAATTCAACATCGCAGACGCCATGATCGTCCCTCCCCTCCCCAATTATTTAGTCAGAGAAACAATCTATTTTTATTATTATTATTATTTATAGAGAGAGAGAAGAAATCCACCTACCCACATTAAATCTCTCTCTCTCTCTCTCTGCTCTGTGAATAATAATTGGAAATTTGTATAACGTGGGGGAGGGAGAGAGAGACGAAACGCTCAGCTGTTACGTAGTTTATGTAACGACGAATGGAGATTGGACACGTGGCAGTGGGGCCACGTGGATACGTATCTACCGGATATTCCTCCTTTGTTATCCACGGTTTGTTAGGTGTAGTTGGAGGAAAGGGGCGGAACTTTTTGTACTGCTTTTGCTGACTAATAATCCAAATTCATCAATACTATTATCTGTTTATGAAAAGAGGGTGAGGCTGAATTAAATTCTCAAGGACTAAAGAATTTGCTTACCTAGTTCTATGTTTTAATGGATTCTTTACTCATCGGATCATTCTGTATTGTAATATAATGTAATGTAATACAAGTTCACTGCATATTTATATATCGGATAAACGGTCTAACTTGTAGTAAATAAGTAGATTTCCAGATGACAGTATTAACGGTAACATTAACAAAATTAGATAAAGTTCCCAACAGATACAGTGTCCATGGTAGAGATGTTCAAAATATACAATATGAAACGATGGTAAACCCTATCATAGGATTATTTTACCACCATGCATGGACAGAAATGGCTGATGGGTTGGATCATCCAAAATCTGATCCAATCCAATCCGAACTAGCGGAGCGGATGACCCAACTTAACCTAATCCGACCCATATTAATCCAACTGCTGGACCCGACCCAAATCAGAACTAGTGATTTGACATGACCCTATTTATTGACACAATTCTTTTAAAAAAATTATTTTCTTAGAGATCCTTTGTATGATTAAAATTAATTTTAGATAGTAAAATCTAGGATAAACTTTAATCTATTTTTATCTTTTTCAATATGATGAATATTACTTGCAATATTTATGAAATAATTATTGAGACAATGTACGATATATGTTTTAATATATTTCAAATTCTTGTTGGATCCCTAATATATAGTTATTTTTTAGCTAGTGATTGGGTTGTTTTTTTCCCTCCTAATTTGTTGCATATTGACTCAATAATTTGTATGGATATGTATATTTGATTGAACAATCAAATGATTATACAAATTAGTTCTCTTTTACCAAATTTAAGATTTTCAATAATGAGCCAAAATCTCACATATATATGGTTGGTTACTTCAGGAAATTTTATCATAATAGACCCATTTTTCAAGCTCATGTCCTATTTAATTTTTTTGACCCACGAAAATACTAAACTTCCTTTTATATTCAAGTAAATCATAAAGGATCATAGGCTAAAGAGTTGCCCTTAACACAAGGGTAAGAATAAAGGAAAACACAAGAACATAGAATTATTTCTATAGTTTTAAGATAATGTATAAACAATAGTGAACAATTCATAAGATTGGGTGATAATCAATAATGAGCGAAATACTTAATTTTAGGTAAAAATCTGATTTCCATGTTGCAATAGAATATAAACATTTTATTTTCAAGACTACCCAGTATTGTTTCAGAGTACTCATTAGTCATTACCCAGTGACTTATCTTCAATTGAAGAAATTGATCTTTATAAATGAGAAAATATTGGTTCAATTTTCATGATACTTAAGACTGTTTTTAAATTAAAAATCGTGGGCTTTGCTTTATAATTTCTTATATTAATTCGATTCGATTGGCCTTCACCCTTAGATTTAATAATAAAAGTATTTAAAACACGGTGGCTGCCAGTCTACTTACACCTAAAAAGACAGGGCGCACCGTGCAAAAATCTAGTGGGCATTTTCGGGTCTAACCCCACCAACCTTATCCGACCAGAGATGAAGTTGAACTGCACTTTTACCCGATCCGATCGAATCGGATTGGGTCGAGCCAATTTTGCATTTTCTTGCCGACCCTATATATGGTTAATTCAATTGCCAAGTAACCCATAAGGAACTTCTATCATCAATTTCTTTTTTTTTTTTTTTTGGAGGCTCCCATTCAAGGATTCTTTTCATGTTTGAATTCAAGGAAAAATACATACTAAAAGATTATTTAAGTGTACAATTTTGCGCCATCTGCCTTCGTTAATGACTCTTAGCATTTCCAGCTGCTTGTCCAGTAGAGCTCTTTACTATGTCACCAGTTGCAACAGATTTTTTTATCTGCGTAAAAACAAGAAACAAGGCAGAAAGCATATCACAAGGCGGATCCTTTAAAAATCTTATGGGTTTCTTTCGTCCCTTTCCCTAAATTTCATTTCCCCCTATCGTCGAAACAGTTTTAAAAATTTGAAAATAATGGAATCTTACATTTCTTTGTTTCATGCTATATTGAAAGGTTTTCAAAACGAATAATCGGACCAACTAAAACAAGTCAATGAACCTTTACTGTGCTGTTCTCAGCACAAGTATCTAAGATTGTTTTCTGAACCAATCAATCAATCACCTTATGTAGTAATGTTTTCGTTTTTAAAATAAGAAACAGATTTCGAGAACCACAACCAAACACCGGCTTTATATTATCGTATTCTCTAAAGTAATGACCTTGTCACCAAGGTTCATTAGTAATAAGTCGCAATAACAAGTACAAGCATTGAAGCTTGCAAGCATAGACCACATTACACAAACCTAACAGCTTACCACTGCCAGTCGTTCCTTGTGAATGTCATTTATAGACTGCAAAACCATCATAGAAAGGGGAAAGTTACAAAAAACGAGAATAATAAAAGAGAGTTTCAAAATCATAATAGACCATATAGAAGTCGACCGCAAAACTAGCATGTTAGAGGTAGTTGGTAAGAATTACCGGCTTTTTGTAACACTTAATCTCATCGCCCATAAATCCAGGAAGTGTCATATTCCAGTTTCTATCTGAAACAATAAACAAGCAGAATTTAAGCAACAGATGCCTACGCAACGAATATGAAGACTAAATCAAGCATAAGCAATTTAACTAACCCAAATGTAGAAGTATGTCCTTTGCTTCCAATGTAGTTGACTTGCGATGCTTGGTCAATGAGCAAGCAGAAGTGGTGATCTGCTTAAACGATAAGACGATAAGTTGGGTCAATATTGAACAAAGTTAACACCACAAAGGGCATAACCTATCAGAAACTCCATGTGATTTCAAAATATAAAAATTAATAATGTATAAAACTGGGCAAAACAGACCTGCTGACCAGACAGAAAGAGAAAAAAATTAACCGGAAAAAAACTGTATATTATTATTATGGACGACCAAATGCACAAAGTTTCCGCCTTGCGGGGGTTTGGGGGTCTGATGCATGCAGCCTTACCCTGAAATAGAGAGCCTATTTCCAAGGAGACAAACTCGTGACTCACAAGTCGCAATGGAGGCGTGCAAGACCCTAGCCTATAAAAGTTCAAGTTTGGGCTTTAAGGTGTGCAATACCCTAACCTATAAAAGTTCAAGTTGGGGTTTTAAACAACATCCATATCAATTTCAGAAAAGACTGAACATAGATAACTATGATAATCAGATACCATTGTTACCTAAAAACCAAGTAACTAAAAAATGCAATGTTAAGCACAAAAAACATCTCTTTAACAGATCATTATTGATCAACTTACAGACTCAACAAAGTCTTCTGCAATATCCACAAGGATATCTTCTACTTCAGGATCCAATCTCTCTGTTGGATCAATCTGTCCAAGATCATAAATTCATTGTCATAAAATTAGAAGTATGAAAGGAAAAGAAGATATTCAATTGATAATCAACAGGAGATGCACCAAATGATCAAATCAAGGCATATAAGACAGACCGTCTATATGATCACCTGGGCTACCAATTCTTGGATGCTCCTTTTGCTTATAATCTTATTTGAAGTTTCAGCTATCTCCGGGCTAGCCGTTTTATCAGGTAGTCCCATCAAAGCCGTAATAGGCTGTGAAGAGGAATTAGAAACAGGTTTCTGGTTTCCGATTCCAGGGCCTTTTGAAATATGTTGCTGCGAGACTCGGGAAGTTGAAATCTGTTGCTCATGACTCTCCTGAGTCCCTTCAGATAATGAAGACTGCTGCAAATGTTGAGGAGGAGGAGGTTGGGGTCTCTGTGAAGGCATTGATACTGGATGGTGGTGTTGCTGAGGGATATGAGACCTTTGTTGTAGAGATTGAGGGTGGTTCATTTGTGCCCTAAATGGGGCGTTTGGCAAAGGAGGTCTCGGGGAAGCTCCAGATGACAACCATGGCTGATTATGGGGTTGCATACCATGTGATGTGCCAGGTGAAGGGGAAGCCGGTGATCCAACAGCTGGACCTCTTGGCAACACATGCCCTTGCAGATTCTACACAGAGACATGCACACACATCGTGAAACAGAGCAAAAATGAAATTTAAATGGTGCTGACTACACCAGTATTTTGAACATATAGCTTTCCAAATCTAATAAGAATAGCTCTAGAAAAACTGGAAATATAAATGATGCCAATATTCAAGAAGACAAACTAAACAAGAACGAAAACCAGTTTTAGACATCAATAATGGCTATGGATAAGCCTCAATGTCATTATTGGACAATGACCAAAATTTGGATAAAAATTGCTTTCACACGATCAAACAAACATAAAGAAAGAATGCATATTGGCTATTATTTGGCTTAAAGTCATGAACATGGCACCATCTCGGAGCAAGAGAAACCAGCACTTTAAAGATGACACCACAACACCAATAACTAAAAGCAGTAAAATCCCAGTTCACTGATCAGAGGGTAATCAAGCCTTGAAGCATTTTTTACCTAGCACTCCCAGCCATAAAAATTTTTTTTAACAAAAAGAATGTTGGAATGACAGGAGCATATTACTGTGTCAAATTTTTTTGAAATTTTCCTATATTATCAACTTCATCGAATTGTTACACCACATACAGCAGCTATTCATTGTCATAACTTAAAAAGGTCACAGCATAGAACATAAGTACTCATAAGCTTCAAAATCTTAGAACTTGTCGCTGACCTGGGAAGTCAATGATTGGTTACTTGGGATAGTTTGTGGTCTAACAGATGATTGGACAGGTCTCTGTTGATGCTGCATAGCTATTCCACCAGCCCGTATTGGAGTGCCTGAACTCATCGACCCTCTCATGCCCATTCCTTGATTTGCTTGAATTGGTGGTCTCACCTATTTTGTTAAAGTAAAAATGGAGCAACAAACAACATTCAACCAATGCTTATAAAAGAAGAAGATATATTTGGTTATTTTTATTATTGAATACCAACACTGCAACACAGTGCTCAAGATTATTGCTAAAGGAATTTGATGCAGTTTGGAAGTTATGCAAGGAAAAGAAAAAACTGCAAAGCATTTCAATACATCCAAATTATGAAGGTAAAACCAGTAAACAAAAAGGTAGAAACTAGATTTGCTTTTTCATTCCAACCCCACTTGATTAAAGTAATCAATAATGATATAAAGCAAGATGGTTTAAGCGGGCTATCTGCTCTGATCTGTGATCAGACCAAAATGGATGGAAATAATTTATATTACAGGCCTCATCTGGTAGTGAATAGGATCTGTTAAGTTCTAACTTTCTTTTCGGATCCTTGAGTTTGGTCTACTCGTCACAACAATTATACATGAAAGCCTAATGCTAATAGAAACCATGTGAAAATTATTCTCCTAGGCAATGCGACCATGTTGCGAGCTTTATTTACCAGTCACAACGAATATCCTAAAATGTGGAGAAACATGTACAATTTACAGAAAGGTCAGAAAAGACACAGTGCAATAGTACGACAACAGAAGAAATTCAAGTAAGAAATACCTTTCCAAAAAAAAACAAAAATTCAAGTAAGAACTAATTCTATACTCTTGTTTGGCTGCAACTTTAAAGCCAGAAAAAGGGCTCTCATTTTCCCAGCTTAAAACATCTAGCATTTTTAAGCCAGATTGGCAAAAAAAAGCTCAGCCTTTAAGCTGTGTATCCAAATGCATTGCACCTTAAAAGCTAAAAAGCAACAGACCCGGTTTTAAAAACTACAGCCAAGAAAACCCTAAAGCTTCTTTATCTCATTGGAAAGCTCTCATAACGATTTTTGGTACAATTACATCCTCTGCTTATTCTAATTTTAATCCCAACAAGAACCCTAATGCCAAATTAGGTAAAATTATTACCTCTCGGGGGGCGAAGGGCTGGGAAGCCCGGACACTCCAAATCAAGTGCCGCACCAGTATCGGACTCTCAATGGACTCAGATTCTTATCGGACACTCCAAGATGCGTGTCGGACACTACATCTGGCATATACAAAATGCTAATTAATTATTTTAATTTTGGACACTTCACAGACTTTCCTTTAGCAAGCTTTTGACTAGCCAACGACATACCAAGGCCACGACCACAATCAAGTTGCTAATTTTCTTAACTTTGGAAGTCGATTGTTAGCTATGGAGGTAGTGCAAGGCTATATATTACATAACTAGAAATCAAACGCAATAACGTTAAAAACTCTAATTATCTAAGCATCGATCATCTGTACATACGCGTGCACGTGAATCAAATAATTTCATAGCCTTCCCTTTCCATCTTTGATTGATTAAGATGGTGATAAACCTCGGAACATTTCATTAACACATTATATAAAGTTACTTTTTTTTATCTGTACTTGTTTTGTTAGACATTTTTACACCAAATCTTGGCTATTAACCAAAATTCTACTTGTTTTATCCTCTATCTTATTGTTAAATACGGTTTTCCAAGTTCTATTTTAAAACTATTTTATTTTACTGGTTATAAAATTATAATAAAAAAATGACGAATCCCTGCCGCATCTGCATCTCACATTTTTCAGAAGTTGCCAAATCGGTATTTGTATCCGTATCCGAATTTGTGTCCGTGTCTGAGTTCGTGCTTCTTAGGCAAAGGGGATTTCTTAATTGATACAAATTTAGTAGAGAAAAGGTACTGTAGTCGAATTACAAAACCCAAATCATCACATTATGGTACTATCTAGTTTATACAGAATGAAGCCAACAGCATGGGGAACTGAAAATACGCAAGACAATAGATATCAATTTTGACAAAGCAAAAACTCAATCTAAATCTTGTTTGGCTGCAGTTTCAAGCAAAAAATAGGTTTTAAATCCCAACCTTCAAGCTGTGAATTCAAATGCAAAGCAAATTATAAGCTGAAAAGAAGTGGCTATAGAACTAGGCAAGCTCTATATCTGTCTGCTTTATTCTCCTATACAAAACTCTAATCTGAACAACACAATTATGAAAGAACTTCCTCTAGTAATTCTAAGGACACCAACACCAGTACCCCCAAGTGCTCCTCTATCCTAAATTTCTGGCATTAAACCAAATTAACATCCCACCAATGTATACAAACATTGTTCAATCCATTGGAGGTTTTTGCAAGGTGCTGTCCTTGAACTAGGGACCATTGTTCAACCACAGTCTTCAAGGAAACATTAACCATATATCAACCCCTATTTTAGAGTTTGAGATATGGGGATAAAAATTAAGAGATTGAAAATAGAGAAACTGATAAAAATGCCCTTTTAATCCTCACAAGAACCCAAATGCCAAATTTTACAAAGGACAAGGAGAAAAAAAAGAGCCCCATTCATATAATTATCTGTAATGCCAACCACTAGAGCATTCACACCCGCCTTTCTCATTTAATTTCTCAATCTCGCTTTCTAGAAATTAATTTTTCTTCCTCAAAACCATTATTTTAGAAATTGTTCACACAGTCTTTCCAATTCTCTAACCACGTGATATTTAGCCTAAGGCTTGAATAATGATGATACTAATAACATATTAAAAAATAATTTTCTGAATTTTGACTAGTATTTTATAGGGCTGAGCAAAATTATACCATCATATACCATTGGTAAAAATTAACACTACCAATGGTAGTACTTTTTTAAAGTGAGGTATTTTATTATTTTGGTGGAAAAGAAAATAATATTTCAGTAAACAAATTGTGTATAGTATATTTGTCCATGCAAAAATGCATTGTAGCATTTCTGACAAGATTTCTAGAAACTTGGAGCAAACACACATAGGCATTTCTCAGTGTTTTTATTTACACAAAAATTTTTAGAAATGCAACAATAAATTTCTCCATTAAAAAAAATTGCTATTTACAATTTCTCTATTAAAAAAAAAAATTTCACCAAAATAAAGCAAATAATCAAATATATTGGATTTTTTTTAATTTATTATTTTTGTATAATAATTTTTTTTTATGTATAGAAATGAATTTTTAGAAAGCCTGATGTCACCCAATTCTATTTTCTAAAACCAGTATGAATGCTCTAATATACAAAAATAATAAAATTCAAAAAAATTATTTTTCCAATACATTGGCGCATACATTTTATATTGCTACAGCATTTCTTCAAACCGACCTAAATAGAAAGATTAACCAAGGGTACGAAATCCGCCTATAGAAAGACGGCTGTGAATGCTCTGTTCTGAGAATAAACGAAAGCAGAAATAAATTTAAGATTACAACCTGTGGTGTGCTAGTACTAGGGCCAGAATCTACGGCACCGCCCGGCCCCCGAGCCAACCCTCCGAACCGCTGCCCATACGAACCCGGATTGTGAGACGAAAACGAAGCCGGACCCATCTGGGGACTCGGCTGGTGGGCCGGAACCCCAATAGCCATGCCTCCGCCCGGCGGTGCCGACGTGGACGGCGGAGCGGAGGTGGAGAAGTGGCGGTAGTGGGAGTTGGGTTGTTGTTGCGTCTGAGGGTCCCATGGCCTGTGGAATTGGGGGGTGGTGTTA
>MKEJ01067704.1:0-14327 GCA_001753735.1 Embelia ribes | reverse complement strand
AAAAGCTGGAGAAAAAGGAAAGGGTAGTGATCAAGGCTCCAATTTTGTGAGGTCATTCTAATTTATAATTTTGTTTCCTTTTTATATATACACACTAAATGTTAGTTGAGATTTTAGTGTCTTGTTTGATAGCAGAAGATTAAAATCCCAGCTTGTTAAGTTTTACAGACTTTATCTGCATATATATATATATATATATATATTATAGTGCACTAATCCTTTCTTTTTTCTCATTTACCCATTTATTTAAAATTATGTGTGCAGGTTCTACGAACGTGAAAATTCAAAGAGATAATTAGTTTTATAAGATTTAGATTAGATTGTTTATGTTCTTGAATTCAAAGAATTATTGACATGAACATTTTTTACATTTTAATATTTTTATTCGAAAACTTTTTATAGTCCTCTGCAGATTAGGTTTCCAAGTTGCTTCATTCCAGTCCATTATAGTAATATATACAAATACATTGATCGTCAAAATGATTTCTCATAAATGTGTAGCAAAGGTATTTTGGTGTCTGAACACTAAATAATATGTTTGCTATTACTGTAACAGAGAACATTATTATTATAAAAAATCACAATCTCTAAGGTGGTAAATACATATTAGGTAGATTGTTGTACAGGATTTAAAAATGACAGTTATATAGTTTTAGCGAAACATATAGGAAATTTTTGAATAAAATTACTACAAAAAAGGAAGTAATGGCAAAAAAATAATATCTTAAGACCACAGGCCCTTAAATTTCAGAAAAGTTGGTTGATCCGTAATGGATGGTCAGGATCTGAACAATATGAGTCGTAATATACTGCTTGTATATTATTTCCGAATTATTGATGGGCATGACAAATCTCATGTATTATTTTCGCCAATTCACTTCCCATTTCTGTAATTATTGATAGTGTAGATCAAGATTCGTATACGGTTTGGGCAAAAATTGGCTCGTTAAAATTTAAGTTAAAGTGACAGACGAGGCTTAGATTTATATTTCGTTGGTTACTTATCCAAGAAAAGGAAAAACAAGGTTCAAGATAGCAGTTACTTGATGTCATTTTTTTTTTTTAATTTTCTTGCTAAATTATGATGAAGTAATTTCCAAATTTTTAAAGCAATTCCGTGAATCGAATATGCTTGTAGATTTTCTCTCTCTCTCTCTCTTTTGTTTGAAAGAAATTCATTAATCTGAGTTTTTAATCTTGTTTCAGCCATAAATTGGAACTATCGTAGCAATTCATTTCATGTCCAAAACCTTGTTTTCCCATTTTTAGGCGCGCAACTGAAAAATCTTTTCTTCTAATCTATTTTCTTTATCAAAAGCTTATGTATCGCGTTTAACATAAACTTCCAAATTTTCATACCACTATAACTAATTTTTGCACAAACAAAATACAAATTTTTGATTTGCCCCTATCAATAACTACAAGAAGAGGAAATTATGTGGGAAAAATAATACATGAGAGTCGATATGACCATCATAGACTCCGAAGAAGTTGATTGATTTATGCTGTAAATTACAATAATATCTACTCAAATCCTTGCCGTCCATCAACATGGAATTCTTGGGTTATTTGGCAACACAACAACGAGGAAAAAAAAATCTTAATATTTAGAATTCCTATGCATATGCTAATGGACGGTGAGGTTCCAAACATCAGAAATAGTAGTTTGCCACACTTATCGGCCCATTGTTTCGGGGTCTCTGATCGCCATGGCGGTTCTTCGGTACTTTTTTCCTTGGCACTACTCTTTTTATGTAGTTCTTAATAGGGGCAAATCTTCAATTTGTATCCAAATTTGTGCTAAAATAAGTTAGTATCTTTAATGGAAATACAAAAAATTAGGTTGAAAGGATACACAAGGCTTAAATACTGTAAGTTGTTGATTATTGTCAACATCATATTCATCTGGATTCGCCCGAATGGATAGAAAATTTAGATAGCGATTATGTCGGGGATAGCTGGCACAATCATTAGGAGGAAACATTCTTGGGTTATTTTTTCAGGGTTAATGTTGGGGTGGCATGTGTCGTTGTAGATAAGGAGGTTGTTATTGATGCAGTGGGGTCTACTACTACGGTCCCTGAAAAAGTATAGATTGCTTTACTACGCTATTATCGTGGTTAATTATTTTCCTGTTTGTTATTTACTCTTATCATGTTAAAGTTGATTCTAAATTATCCGACTATGATATTACACATTACTTTCTTTTTTCTTTCCAAAAAAGTATAGTGGCTGGACATTCAATGATGCGATGAAATCGCTTCTCAATTCCCTTGAATGCCCGACATTTCCTTTTGCGTGCCCTTGAAGGCGAAAAAGCCTAATTGTGAAAAACAACGAAGCTTGCGAAGTTGCACGCAAATGGATTCTTCTTGGGCACAAGAGACACGGAAGGCGAGGGAGTTTATTATGAGGCTCAAGATACCCCAAGATATTTTTCCAAGTTTGAAGTAGTTTGTTAGGTGATGACGTTTAAGCAAATAAGCCAGTTTATTTTCTGCTAAAAAAAAAACTATATGTATCCAGTTTAAAATTTTTAGCTTATTTTGGCTAAAACAATAAATAAGTTCAATTTAAAAGCTGAGATGCTAAATATTTTATGCTTTTAAGAAAAAAATTGAAAACCTAAAACTTTTAGCATACAATTAAAGAAACTCTTAATTTGAATGCTCAGAGGAAATCTAAGAAGAGACGAACATTGAGTTGAACTCACTTAACTCAGTAATTTTTTTTTATTTTCTAATTTGGTTCCATCGATTTTGATTTTTTCATGATTAAGACAGTTTAGCAATTTCTCAAATTTGGATTTAAGGATAATATATATGTAAATGAATGTGAAGAAATGCTATAGCTTGCACTACTCAGAAATTTTAGCCGTTTATATGCATGTATATGTGACACGATTTCGCATTTGTTATGATCAATGTAATCACGAATACATTTTTCGTATATGATATCGAGTTTCTTTTGTCTTGATTTTTTTTTTTTTGGTTTTATGCAGACTACACAACGATATATTTTGCAGTTAATGGGAACCATTACGGGCAATAATTATCTTAAATGATACTTTTTTTTAATTAAAAAAAATTAAAAAGCATGTGAATGATATAAATTTTGTTTAATGTATTTCTCAAAGCGCTTAGATTATATAGGGTGAATCAAGAGATTGCTCGATATATTTTATTCAATGAATCGTACCAATCCTTACTTGGTTTATTAATCATTTTTGTCATCTCTGTTAAATTTCCAAACATTTTTTCAATAAAGTAAAAATAGCATTATATGATGGTAACTATAATAATTCTTTTAGCCCAGTGGGAAGGATCTCATTTGAATGTATATTAACTTTGATGTGTGGGCCATGGACTAAGTCACCAAATCCTGAATCGATTGGTAATATTTATATTTTCGATTTTAATTTTATAAATTTTGGTATAAAGATGTGACGTTTTCCTGCTTTTATTCCTGTATCGCGATCTGGTAGGATGACATTACGGTTCACGAGCATACTTGTGACCCATAATGGAATCTTACTGCAACCTTGATTTGGAATTTGGTATTTTGAAAATTTTGTCCACATGTTTCTATTTATGTTTTTTTGGCTTTCTCAGTAGAATGATTACCAAAAATTCGAAAAACTTCAAGCGAGTTCATCTATTTTCATGTTGTGCTGCTCATAACTTCAAATTTTGCTAATCTCGTTTCAAGTTTCACCTCCCAAATATCATGAAAAATGAAATTACCGAGTTCATCGTATCGCAGATCATTAGATCGCGGAGTAAATTTTTACACAAAGATAAGCATGGTGCCATTTGTTAGTTCTATCCAAAATAATTGGGCAAAAACTTGCAAGCTTGGCCGACGTAAGCTTCAATAAGTAGTTCTACTTTCTCGGTGGATAGAAGTTGAAGCATAAAATCGGTAAAATTCAGAACACGTGTAAAATGAAAAGTCGTACAAATAAAAATTCAACTAGAAACAAAATCACGAACAACCATCTGAAAAAAGGTTTTCATTATCTACTCCCTGTTTCGAATAATTTGAAAATTTGAAAAATATCCGCATTTACCAAATTTGCCCTACTACCTACCAATCAAGTTCGATTTACTTCTGGAAAATATTGTAATTAGAAATATAACCATGCCCAGACTGAAATGAACAAAAAGAAATATAATAATTACTCAATTAATCATAGCATGATAGTAATGTGTTCACAAAACTAAATGGGAAAAACAAAAATGTTGTAATTAGTAATAATTACCAGGCCCAAAATGGGATGAAGAAAAATAAATATAATAATTACTCAATTAATCAGGGCATAATAATAATATGTTTACAAGGATGTACAAAAATGTTGTATTTAGTAATAATAACTCAGCCCAAAATGGGATTAACAAAAAAACATATATAATAAAATTACTCAATTAATCAGGGCATAATATAATGTATTTACAACCTGCCCCTACTAGTCCTAAGAGAGAGATACACAAAAAATTAAAAAATTAAAAAAAATATATAAAAAAAATAATAATAAACATGATTCCTATAAAATCTATTAATTTCGTATTTATTCTCACATTACCTATTAAAACACTTTTGGTCCATAATCTATTGAAAATGTACCGAACTTGTCCCTCGGTTGGACAATCTATTGGTTCAACAATGAATGTTTAGCAACATAGACGAATTTAATAAAATTTTTAATTGAAAAATGCATTAAGGAATCGACATACAAAAGGGTGCGCCCAAAGAATTGACGTATAAACAAATAAAGAAATTCAGAAATTCCAAAGCCCATAATATATGCATTTCAATTTTAATACATCCAAATGTATTAATTGAAAGATACTTTTATAATCAAATATAAAATGGTACAATAGTAGATGAAAGTGTTTATGTATATTCGAAATCCAAAAACCATAAATTTTTATTAGATTTATAACTCTGGATTGAAAGTTTCAAATTTATATAATTTTGTATTTGCATGTATATCAAATGGTAATAGTCTACTAGTATAAGTGTTTATGGATAGGGAATTGACAAATATCACTGAAGGGTAATATATAAGTATATATTGGTTTCAGACCTTCCAAATTTAGAACAAATTTTAAGACAATATTGACTGCTGTAGTTGCAGAGCATTTTTGAACTGTTGGATAAAATACTAACTGTTCATATTAAAATATTGAGCCCTACACAAAATATTAATGGAGAAATTACTTTAGCATGACCCTTTTGTTTTTTTCAATATCCCTTCATTTTGGTTTTAAGGTACTTTAAGATTGAAAAATGAATTGTGTTTTTACAATTATGAATAAAACCGATAAAAATATTTACAAGGTTGGATCCCATGTGATATCTTACTTTTGAGAAACAATCATATCATAAGAATGTCCATGTATTTATTTATATAGTTTCTGTGTATGGTTTTGGGTACGTTTATCACTACTGCTCCTCAATATTGAGAAACCAAAAGTGTTAATATTAGAAATATAGAGGTCAAATGAAAATTTTAGAAAGACAGTGGTGCAAGTTTCCCAGCACCCAACCCCGCAAATATATACAGAGAGGGAGGGAGAGAGAGAGAGAGAGAGAGAGAGAAAAACACTCAAACGCAAATATAGATACAGAGAGAGAGAAAACATAGCCTCGAAGAACTTGCTGTGTTGTATTTGGACTCAAACGGACGCCCTCCTCTTCCCAGAGAGACTCAGAGAGAGAGGCGAGACGAGGCCGATTCAATTCGGTCCGATCTGATTCAGTGAGTTGCGGCAGTAGCCGTCTAATTGATGAGGTGAAGGAGGAGGGGATCGGAGCTTGAGACGTGTCAATGGTGAGTTTGAGCTGATGAAATGGATCCATTTATTGTTTTTTTTTTATATAATTTAGTATTTTATTGAGTGAATGCAATTTGTTATAACCTGTGTTTGAATTGAAGTCTTTGTTTAGCTGATTTTGCGTTGAATCGTTATTTGTGGTTTGAATTTTGAAAATTTGTTTCGATTTTAGGATTTGATGGAATAATTTTGTGGGGAAGAGTGTTTGCCCCCAAGAACATGATTGGATTTGAATTCGTGAAGAAATGATCAACAACAATTTTACGAGTGTGAAGAAAATGTAAGGAAATGAGACAATTTGTGAAGAAAATGACCCAGTACAGTTGAAAGAGTAGGAAAAAAAGCATAAGAAGCTAATACAATTTGTGAAGAAAATGATCAATATTACAATTTAGCAAGTGCAGAAAAAAATGTAAGAAAAAATTTGTGAAGGGAATGATCAATAACAATTTAGCGAGTGTGAAAAAATGTAAAAAGATGATACTATTTGTGAAGAAAATGATCAATATGATAATATAACAAGTGCCAAAAAAATGTATGAAGGTGATAAAATTTGTGAAGGAAATGATGAATTTGACAATTTAACAAGTGCGGAAAAAATGTGAGGAACTGATGGAATTTGTGAAGAAAATGACTCAGCTTGGGTTGTACTTGGAGATGAGAGAAGTTTGTGATAAAAATGGTTATTTTATCCGTCTTCTAGTTTGCAAGGGGATGCAATGGAAGTTATATCCTTTGTCTTGTTTGTTCCTAATAACTAGGAATGTTTTTTGTTGGGTGGTAAACAAAAAAAGACCGCAAAAAATAAAATTGTGCACTTGACTTTCTCGTCGTAGCAATTTACTTCCCTTTTAAGTTTCATTTCCTTGTGTCTTAATTCTGAACAATGACTAGCTATTAAAGGGTAATCATTTACAGAGGGGCAAAGTACCCATAAATAGTCTAAAGTACCGGAAAGAAGTAATGTGCTCTCTTTACTTTCTTTCCATAACCATTTTTGTTCGTTTCTAGTTTCTTATTTTTTGTGCCAAAGTATCTACAGTGGACAAGTGTGAAATTTGATCATTTACCGAATAGCCTTATTATTTGGTAACCATGTAAAATTTCTTTGCTAATTGCTTCCGCCTTGGTGGCAGTATAAGAACGCACGTACAAACATGATTATTACCACAGTAGTATATCCTGGTTCATAGTGCTGCTTCCGCCTTGGTAGTAGTATAGGAACACACATACAAGCATGATTATTACTACAGTAGCATATCCTGGTTCATAGTTCTTTATTATGAGGAGCAAGCATTAAATTTTCATTATTATCTAATAAAAACATTTCCCATATAGCTTGATACTTTTGTGTGGTGAAGTCCACTAGGGATGGGCATACATATAAATAGGGTGGATGATTATATAGGCCCCATCTCCCAAGGGCGAACCTCTCCTTCTGCACCAAATAACCTTAGCAACACGTGGAGTATAATCCGGATAGATGATTAAACCATCTTACATTGGCTGGTATTGATTGTTCCTATTATATCCTCTTCCTGTGAAGTTGAAAATAGTTGAGGTTAATGGTAGGGGTGTATTTACTTGAAATAACGAAGGGAAAATGTTACTTGTTGATTGAACTGGACAACGCTTGCGAGACCAAGAGTTAAATGGCAAAAAATTCATAAGAAGTTGTTCCAAGTGGTTGAGGACATGCATAGTATAACTGAGTTGAGTATATGTTAATGTAAAAAATTCCTACAGATGTGGCCAGGGGAGAATGCATTATGTTCTTCATAGATAATTATGGTATGCTGCCCTTTTTGGGATAGAGACTTCAATATGCAACCATACGAGGCATTGACAAATAAATGAAAACTTAATTGAGGTGGCTATCACATTAGTGGACATGTTAATAACTTTTTGATCCACTGGTGCCTGGTGGTGACTTAGTTATTGAAATAGAGTATATCTTGATTTGGGGCATGGAGGAGGAGGAAGGGATAATAGTTGGCATCGCCATTGTGAGATATGTAGGAGAAATAAGAATATATGAACTCACAACCCGGTCTGGTATTTCTTTTGGTCGGAACTCCAAGTTCATGTGGTGTCAATGCATAGGTTCTACTTCTGGGTTGGCCTACTTCCATATTTTTTTTCTATTTATCACTGTCACAGGAGTTGTTGGTCATTATTTAATTTGCTTTCTTCTGTTATTGTACGATTCTTTCTTGGTATCCTAGTCTGTTAGATGCTCTTTGTAGTTACATTAAGTTGCCGCATTTCTTTTTCACCCATCAACTAAACCAACCAAGCACTTTGGTCCCGCGGCTGGAAATAGCTGGGAGTAGGTCTGAGTTTGCTGTAGTCTTCTTACCCATATGATTCGATATGTTTATAAGTTTTGAAAACTTTATATTTATGTTTGAAGTTTGAGCTCTGATACAAACTTTCTAATCACTCCTAAGGACTGATTTTTACTCTTTAGCCAAATGTTTTCAGAAATAATTGATTGCTTGAGGTTTTCAATGATTTTAGACATTATACTATATCTTGTTTTTATATAGGATCATCTTAGTGTTTTGAACATCCATATTTGACTGCAATTGCGAATATTGTATCTATTAAGTACTCAATCCGTCCATAAATTATTGGACATTTTGACGAACACAGTTTTTAGGAAGCTTTAAAATATAATAATTTAATATTTTAACATAAGAAAAAAATCAAATTTATCCTCATTTTATATTAAAAAATATAAAGTTGATCTTTTTGTTATATTAAAATATTAAATCATTTTAATTTAAAACCTCTTTAAAAAACACATTGTGTAATAATTTGTAGACGGATCTAATGAGTGTCGCACTCCTGCAATCCGTGACCCGGGGATCGCGGGATAAAAAGAAAAGAAAGAAAGAAAAAGAAAAGAAAATAAAGATTTAAAAATATTTATATGCCATCATCATCACTACAATGCCTAATTACCACTGTAGGTCGATACTATGCAATTATATACAATATTCACATTAGAGTCTCGCACCAATAAATATATATATATATATATATAGCATGCTTACAAATATATGTATAAGTTATTCTAAAAAAAATAGGAAGCCCGCGCCAATATTATATAAAAATATCTTATACAATTATAAACGACCAGTTTATATATACAACGCCTCAAGCTATGTGCTTGACAAAATGGATAATAAAAAGAAAGAAGTTACAATATGTTCTTGCAACTATAATGGTAATATAAGCAACAAATATGTCTAACTTCTACTTCGTCACCGCCATGCCTGCTATAGTATCAAAATATAATAAAAGAGCATCTAAAGATGCTCGAAACCCGCCTCCGCACCTACAAAACTATGCATAATAATAATAATAATAAAAATAAAAAAAAGAAAGTGAAACTGTCAAATGATAAACATCAAGATCTAATAGAATCCAAGTGCTATATGACATGAATGAGCATATGATTCGTAAACTAATAAGGCAATAAATTAGGCATACTTTTACAATGGTAAAAAGTAAAGAATACTAATGATCGCCAATATGAATAACAATGCAACTTGCCAATGCCATGCTATGAAAAGCAAAGCTCGCCAACATTATGTCTATGAAAAAGACAATAAAGACTTGCCTTGCCTCTCCTCGCCTCACCACAGACTCGATCTAAAAAGTTGGGATTGATATTAATCGTTTTGTAAAATGAAATTAGGATCTGTTTGCTAAACATAACACCCGTCATAACCTTCATTGACCCATCTGCCAAACGTAACCCCGTCAATGGTAAAATTCCTGATCAAATTTTCCATCTTTCACGGTAAGATTGTAAGCCTCATTGCTTCCCACTGTTTGTAAAATAATACTTTTATCCTAAAAAGAAAGAAAAAGACTACTCGATTCCTAACTTTACTCATACCAATGTATATGTCTCGCTTACACATGCTAATGCGTGAATCCCGCCTACACATGAATATGATAATGAACAATGCCATATCATGATGAATTATTCTACGAACTAATTATCATGTGAAACTTATCAAATCAACCATGCTATATATATATATACATATATATATATAATGTCATACATTAAGCAACTAACTACACTATACAACTAATCACGCACACCTATATACCATAGATTCTCCATTTTATATTGAGTTTATACTCTGCCGTATCTTGCTAATACACCGAGTTGTCACCAAAAGACTAACGTTGAATTCCCCCGAAATACCCTATTCTTGCTTGAACCGAATTACTCTAGCACACCACTTGAATCACTCCACTCTTATTATATAAAGCGTTCTACAAGACGTAAGTATGAAGTTTGACAAATTTGTCTCATTAACTAACTCGATATGGAAATTGAGAAATCGAATACGAGTATAGAATTAAATGAAATTATCTCAACATGTAGGCTTCACAATTGTGATAAAGAAGTATTGAGGCCTTGAAGTCAATCGAACCTCAATAATAGATGCAATCTCCCCACCTTTACCAAGCTTCTACTTCGCCTTTCAACCCAAGAAATGATCTTGAAGGCGAACACGAACCGTTACGCACATAGATAAGAAAATGATCCCCTCGGGGGTAAAGAACAAGAATATCAACTTTAATTTCTCGTGCAAGCAATGTATTAAAATCAAGGATTTGAAAATAAATAAGACGAAAATCGAGATTTACCTCAAAACGCTCTTATTGCTATAAGGATGCCAAAAATCCTGTAATGCCCCGATATTCTAAACAACATAAATGTGCTACATCATGTCTAAATACTAGTCTAGAATACTTAAGTACAACAACAAAAGACCTTATTATCATGTTTTATAACCATATAATACATGAATACCAATACAAATCTCTTGGCCAAAGGCCTATAACTGTCTGGGAAATAAGGTACAAATACAATAACTAATGATAGGGGTGATGACCATTCTCGAATGAGCTTCAACCTGTCCTAATTCAAAGTCCTGGATTCCTAGCTCTTGTTTCTACTTGGAGTTTTCATGCAAAAAATAGTGGAGAAAACAACCAAGCAGGTACGATCAGAATGATATCCAATCTACCGATAAAATGATAAAAGCATATACAATACTATAGTAGCATGAATAACTCACGTTGTCTCATTAACTATAACAAGAAAGATATAACCAATAACAACTAAACATATATATAAACAAATTGTAATACATGAATCTAAAACAAGTAATAACAACTAATCAGGATCACTAGGGCCTTCTGAACTTTACGCGTTAAGTGGACGAGGAGTGTCTTTATTGCTTGCACGACATATCTTGGTCACTAAGGCCCCAAAATCTATACCTTGGTCACTAGGGCCCCAAGGTCTATATAATAGAATGACTACTGACTAGACTATGGTCACTAGAACCCCAAGTCTACTATGTCAATCTAAGTCATATTTTAGTCAAATCCAATTCAACCATTTGTGATTTAATCCTAATTTATGATTAAATCATTTTAAACAATTTTTTTATTTAATCCAAGTTATGATTAGGTCCAAATTTAATATTATTATATATTCAACAATTTCACAAATATATCATGTAACTACCCGAAATTTTTCTTAATATTTATAAAATCATTATTACGAGTTTTGATTAATATATATCGAGTTAGAATAATTATTTCTAACATGAAGTGAATTTTTCAAATAAATGAAAATTATTGCGATATGTGAAAATTAGTAGATTATTTGAGATGGTAATCTTGTGAAAATAAATTATACAATATTATAGCTTTATTCCAATATTATTTCCCATTAATGTAACTTAAACATAAAGATTGTAAAGTTATCTAGTGTGTCTTGTTAGTTAAGGAAATTAGTGATGTGTTGGCTAGTTGTAAGAAATGTTTTATGATAAGTTGGCATTCTCTTAATGAACTTGGGTAATTTATAGCATATTATGTAAGTTAAGAAATAATAAGGAAATAGGAATAACTTGGACATTTATTTGTTAACTTGTGATTGGTTGTGATTATATGTACAACAAAAACTTCACGATTAGCATTGTATTTTGTGGCCTATATGGACGGAGTAATAAGGTCTTCAAATAATGTGTGTGGTCATTATAGACATGTATACACTTGTTAAATAATTGTAGTGTGAACATGGAGAAGTTTAAGTTAACAAATGTGACTAGAATCTAAACGTTAACCTATGATTGGTTTTAATTATTAAAACCAAACAAAATGGTTTTAATTAAAGGCCAAATGGCCAGATTTGGAGCCCAAGAAAGTTGATGTTGGTATGTATCTCTATATATATTCATACTATTTTATACTTAGTACGAAAACAAGAGGTTTGAATTCAAAAATTTCGGCTAAGAAGTAAAGTGGTTGTATTTAATTAGAAGATGATATTAATATACATATATATGTATATATATATATATATATATATACATATATATATATATTAAAGTATATTTAAAATAATGTAGAGATGAATATTAAGTTGTATATAAATATTTTATTTTGTAGCTTTATGTTAAGAATAAATGAGTTGGAAAGTTTAATTTATATTTGGAGAAGGGGTGGCTTATTTTGATAAGGTTTAAGATGATATTTTTATCATGCTTCTTGGGAGGTGTGTTTATTTTATACTCTTACATATTAAGAATTTATATTGAGTGTTGTAAGAATTTGTATTATATTATGTTTAGAATATTATTCGGCATTGTTCTGATAATTAGAAAGACTTTTATTGACTCAAGAGCCTCGTTCTTTCCGTTTAGCTCATCCTTAATCCCCTGTTAAGCCCAATAATTGAGTTGGTGATAGTATAGAAGCTCCATAATTGAGTTGGGGTCATTAAACATAACACTTTGGAGAATTATCTAGAATTCTCGACACTCGGAATCATCCTATTAGCCCTGGATTAATGATTGGGGTTAAGTTGATATTTTTCTCATAAATATAGATAATATATATAACACTTGGCAAGTTATCAAGTTAGAAAAAAAAATCAAGTAAAAGTGACTAGATTAAGTAGTAAAAATTTATTGATTACACTTGTCTTGCTTAATAAATGAGGAACAAAGCTTCAAGATTAAGTATTGTATGTTTGTGGCCTCTTTGGCCGAATTATTGAGTCCATAAACCACCTTTTGTGGCCATTATATACATATGTACACATGTTAGTATGTTATAGTGTGAACAATAGAAGATTGAAGTCCAAGAAAGTGGCTAAGGTAAAATGGTTAATGTTGATTGGCTAACAGTTGAAAACTTAGCAATTTAAATTCATACATGGGCATTAGGGGCTCAATTTGGCCATACCTTGAAGATGATTTCTATAAATAATTGACACTTATATTTCTCATAGTGATTGCTTGCGAGGTTATGTAAATGATAGATGAACATTTACTAGAATTCTATTGGTTGTTTACTTGATTTT
This sequence comes from Embelia ribes, assembly GCA_001753735.1. Taxonomy (NCBI): domain Eukaryota; kingdom Viridiplantae; phylum Streptophyta; class Magnoliopsida; order Ericales; family Primulaceae; genus Embelia; species Embelia ribes. The sequence continues at coordinate 1,079 of MKEJ01067704.1, read as the reverse complement.
GCATAGTTAATTTGATTTTTCTTCTTATAACTTTGTGACCAAGCAATATAATCTATATATATAGAGTTGTGTGGAAAAAAGGGGTACAAATACCCTATATATAACCGGAGCAAACAAGGGGGAAAAAATATATCCTTTGCAAATTTCATTTTATTCTAAGTATATGCTTACTTACAACATTAGGATACTTAATCATTTCTCATAAAAACAAAATTTACAAAGTGTTCCAAGCTTTATTTTTTTCTTCAATCCTTAGTATACAACTCCTTTTCTATACAAAAAAAAAAAACACATTGTTTTCATATATTTATACCTAACATAAAACCTACAATTTCTAAGAAGAAAGTTAATACTCAAAGATACTAGCTTGTAAAGGAATAAGAAGATTGGGTACTATATGAGGTGAAGGCTAAGCGGGAGTATTTCAAGAATTCATTTGGGATATTCGGGAAGGGGTTTGCCTAGCCATTTCAACCTAGTTGTTAGTCTACAAATGTAAGGTACGGCAGTTTAAGTGTATCTCAATACATATGAACATTTGTGTATATGTGTATGTATGTTCATCGTAGAATCATTTTCTATATCTATCTATTGTAGTTACCACGTTAAATTTGGATTTGGAATTGTGTTAGGAAGGTTTCATTTTGAACTTCGATTGATTTAATTTGGCTTAAGACTCAATTAGTAAACTTAATTTTTTTTCCTAGACATATTGTAATGAGGTCAAACTTAGCATAAATCAAATTTTAGAACATATTTAAGTTATACTTAAATAGGATTCGATATGTAGGAATTAGGTAGTTTATTTTTCTTAGACTTGTAGGCATATTGTATTTTCTTTCTTTATATTATTGTGATTAAGAATTTTGTAGTTGTTATTATGTTCTTTCAAATTAACATTATTTATTTAAATGTAGATTATTCTTTCGATGTTATTGTTATTCAGTTCAAGTTAATAAATCTCACATCTTACTTGTTGGCATATATTTAAGGCTTGTTAATATTGAAATAATTTATGTTGATTCGTTAAATAAACTTAATTTGAGTCCTTATTGTTCTTTGAGTCTTTTTATTTTTTC
>MKEJ01067697.1:0-13859 GCA_001753735.1 Embelia ribes | reverse complement strand
ATTTATTAATCTCAAGATAAAATCCTTCTTTTTTTTTTTTTTTAATGATTTTCTTCATTAAATTAGTGCTTGGACATGGCTCCTGAAGGGCATATAATACCTTAAACTATGTTTATTCTAGGCGGTAGTAAGGCTGGGTGTGAGATCAAATCTTTTTTATACCGTCTCTGTTAAGTTAATATTATTTCTATTGAAAGTTCGAATTGTTAGAAGCAAAAACTATTTATTATTTTATATTATTTTTCAATACTTCTTTTACATGTTGGCGGACTTAATTTTTTAGGGAGCCCAGCATATACAATTTATTGTGTGTTTATAATTTATCTGGACCTCTTTAGTTTCTAGTCTCTGATATCATATTAAAATTATTGTTCAATGTATTTGGAGTGCTCATGAATTGAGGCAACCTCTTGTCAATACCGACCTGCAGGGCCACCTTTAGTCACCGGAGCCATTCATTGGCGGAGCGGGTTCATTAAAAACTGTTCACCCTATATATGCTCTATCCGTCCGTCAGGCTCAGCACAGCACGCATGCGTACTTGTGCTGCGACTGTGAGACTACGAATGATGTGGCATCAAGTATGGGTATGTGTGTAGCAGATCACGTTGCGAACTCAAACCGGTTCTAATGAACCAACTTGGCTACTGGCTGGCTCCGGCTCTGGTGACTGGCGGCAGCCTTGCAGGCCGGCACTAGCGAGTGGTCTTTTTCATCATTGGAGGGAAAATATTTTGATTTTTCCCTTTGGCGCCAAAACGAAAAGTTAGTTTTGCATCATTTTCCACCAATTGGTTTTCCCGCGAAAACCCCACTGATGTGTCTTTCTATTAATTACCGTATAACTCCAATAGTTGCAACTCTTATAGTTAAACCTCTTGAATGGTAATTGTAACATTTTGGAATTGTCTCTTGACATCTACAAATAGATTACACTACTACATGCTATTTTCTTCATTCCAAAAATCACTCCAAATTATAATATACAAGCACTCTATTTTTGCACAAACTTGCACTCTGAGTATTAGACAATCAGTAGTGAATACTACCATATGAAAGGTTCGACAAGGCCTTTAGATTAAGGCTTCATTCCAGACAAAGATAACAGACATTGTATTATGGGAATTTATTGCCAATAGTAGGTCAAAAATAGTCGATGGTAGAAAAATTGAGTTTAAGGGGGCAAGGTTAAACTTTGGTCTCATCATAAATTAAATCCAAACTCATTTCAAGAAACATTTCTGCACATCAAAAGGTACTCATCCAATTCAATGTTATTATTATTATTATTAATGAAAAAAATCACAATCTTAGTCATCCAAAATAGTCCTGGCACCACCACTAGGTGCAACTCATTATTACAAATAAAAAACACCCATGCACTATTTATTTAACTAGTGGGTCCTAGGCTTTCTCTGAGGAACACGTTCAAGTTGCCATGGATGACTGACAAAACTAAACATATAATTATCCAAGTGACACGCAAGTAAAGCAGAACCACTTTAGCATCAATTTTTTAAGCTCATTTTTAGCGTTTTAATGCTCAAATTTTTAAATTAAATTTATTTGTGGTTTTATCTAGAATAAATTAAACATTGAGCTGAATTCATTCGATTTTTTTTAATTAGAAATAAATTAATTTATTTACTTAAAAATTGCAACCAAACAAAGTGATAGCACGTCAAGCTTGTAGTTTTGCAATTACATTTTCATTTTTTTTTAATTATACTTTTTCACTAGAGTGGTGTTGTATTTTTGACCTTTTGTTTTTCCTAACCTTTGAGACAATGTTTTGTTATCCGAGCTATGCCTTAATAATTATTTACAAAAAATAAAAAAGGAACAAAATCTTTCTCCGAATAACATTTTCCCTAATTCAATCCCATTACTTTTCGTGCAAAGCAAATTCAAGCTATTACAAAATTGTCGATGACTTGTGTGAAAATCGCTACGAATACATCATAAGTTAATGTTCTAATTTTTATAATAAGTCGTTGATAAAATTGTGCACATGACAAATTTCCATAAATTCTCTTTGATTTAAATTTTTATGACATTATCTAAACTATTATTAATAGGGAACACAAAATTTGACAATTATACGAGTAGAAGTCGTGTAGACTTTTTGGATTTCCTAATTTACCCCTAGCTAAAATTGACTATTCTCTCTTAACAATTCACAGTTGGGCTAAAAACATACAAGAACTAATTATCACTGCCCCCGTTTCCTGATTTTTAGGTAACCTTCCCCAACTACAGTCCATGACGTTGCCATTTCTCTCTCGTTTATTTCTCATCTCTATCTCTCTTGCATATTTCATCAATTCACAATCCCTTTTTCTATCAGTTTCAAAACAAAGATTTCCTTTAAATTTCTCTTCAATGGTTGTAATGTCCCGAAATTTCAAGCAACCCCGAACACGTCACCAACGCCCAACCACATCATATCATCAAAATAAATAAACTAATAGTTGTGCTTTGTTATTAAAATTACTTCATAGTACAAGAAACTAACATAATCCAATGGGCTATATTATCATATTTTATGGTCTTATATCTTTATTTTAGAGTAAATGAAAAAAAAAATAATATAATACCATCATCTTGGCCCATAGGCCTACAACTATCTGAAAAGTAATAAAATACTAAAAGGAAATAGAAGTACGTCGACCCTTAATGAGCTCCAACCTGTCTTAATCTCGATTTTCATGATTCCCAACTCTTGATTATACTTGGCATTTTCATACACAATAATAGTAGAAAAATTAACCAAGCAAGCACGAGTAAGAAATGAAAATATAATCTGCAACTGTAACAAGGATGTATAGTAGAAAGGACACATTAACCGTTGTAAACATACCGTTGCAGCTAAACCATATCTTAACTATCTAAATAGTCATCACAATCAACCACCGGGATATACAATTCCTCCGCACTCTTTCAGCCACTCGAAAATTCTTTCCCGAAACTAATGATCATTACGAACTCTATGGAGATATGAGTACTCATAAGATACAGCTAATACGGACTTCGTGTGCTATGACCATCAAGGAATATACGTTCCTCCATGTCTCATAACCATCGCAGAATATATGTTCCTTCACATTCCATAGCCACCGTAGAATGTAAGTTCCTCAACGTGCCAACAATAACAACTACAAATATCATATAAATTAGGAATATGCAGTCATATTCCCTAACTCTATTACAACCATACCTACCCTCAATCCAACATGCAAGGCATGCAATTAATTTGATCATTCTCTTACATTCAACTTATCCATCATTTATTCCAACATATATTCAACTATGTATTATCAATTTACGACCATTTTCTATTGTCTAATTAGGGTAAAACCTGAATATGTTATTACTTTAAAGTTCTTGTGAAAAATCAATTATCAAACTAAAACAATCCCATCTTATCTAGACCAAACCAAACTCATCCAGACGAGATCTCATTCGATCCAAACATGCTTTATTTTGCAAAATATAGCCAAAGTATGACCAAAAAATCCCTTTAAAAACTCAACCAAATATGTTCAAAACTTCTACATACCACTTGAAAATACTCAATCAACATATGTGTTTTCCTTAGAATTGATTATCATTCTGCATCGTACCTCATATGATGACAAAAATTCCCCTTAGAAACCTATTATGTGAATCCTAGTGAACCCGCTCAAAGACTTCTCAACTAAATACGACCTGAATTTGACATGGAATTCAACATGAATTGATATTCCTAACAACAAATCAACCTTTTTGACAACTTGTATTCTATTAGGGCTAGAATGGGTATGAACAGCCCAAAAACTTAAGGGTTAAAACTTACCTCAATACAATGAGGAAGAAGAGAGGGTTTTGAATTTGCATTTAGATTATCGAGTAGACTGTTTCTTCTCTCGGATCGACTGGATTTTTCTCAAGGCTTTCTTCCCCCTTTCTTTCGTCTCTTTACTGAAGATAATATAATGTGAGATAGAACGTGTAATTTGGGAAAGGTAATTATCTTTTCGTTCCACTTCTATGTTATTGCAACTTTGGTCCTTATAATTTAAAGAGCCATATAATTCTCCCCCCGAAAAAATAAATTTCATCATCGAAGTTTTCACCATACTAAAAATAGTTCCAAGTGAACCTACCATCATTACTTCTAACCGTCCTTTTCTCATTGTCCTAATCCATATATTGCGTTCGTCTATGCACTGTTATATCGTCATAACGAATTTACTGATAACTTCCACATTCGAACCCTAGAGTCCTAAAGACACCCCACCATTCAAGACGATTACTGTATAGAAATTTAAGTTTACTAATCGGTAACGGCCTACCTTGCCAAATATGATAATTCAGTCATCTCTAAAGTATTCATATAATATATACTTCTACTACTCTATCTCAATCTATCCTCTCTGCTACCATCTTGTGTCTAGCATTCAAGTACACTACCAAATACAAGACCCTATAAAGTTAACAGCTATATCTTTAAACCTCACACATGGTTTCCAAGATAGCTCCATACCACTAATAATAACGACTCCTACCCGGTAAACATTCGACACTACTACTCAGTATTTCATCTCCCATTACTCTAGCGACCATCATCATAATACTACTCCACATATATGCCAATGTCTCCATCTTATCACAAACATCTCCAAAGTTTTGACACTTTCTCTTCACATCTTATATTCTTTTATATTTATTAAACTCTTCAACCTCGCACATTTTAGTAAGTTTCGTCTCTAATAGACTTTTGCTATCCCATATCCAACCAAGCATTTTTCAAATACTCACACGATACTCAAAGCATGTAACTCTTATGTAATCTCTATACGTATAGCATCTTGTAATTCAATCTATCACATTTCTTAACTTATTGTCTCAATCACTCATGTCACTCAACACAACAACTCCAAATGTTAAATACACTCCTCTTACGAACCCACGCTTTCCATATGTCTCTACAATTGTCAACCATCTAATTTATTATTACAAATTTCTCTCATTTTGCAACCCAACGACCCTAAGGGAATCAATTATTCATTACACACTAATCGGGAAAATACAAGTTTTTCTTAGTTCTTAGCCTTCTCATACTCTCATATTAGATCTATACCCTCTTTTTGAATTTTACCTTCTACCTTCTCCAACACAACTCTACCTTTGCCAACACGACCTTATAACTAATCACAACATTCGACAATCAAAAGCTAAGTATCTACCTTCTTCCCCATCACATTTCTAACACAATATCGTTAGGCATCCTTCATCTAACGTAAACATATTTAGGTTAATCCACATGACTACCTCATTGACAAGCGATCGTCAATCACATAACTGTCTATCATACATAGTAGACCTACATAAATGTCTGATCTCGTCCAACTCCAAACGCCAATATGACTCAAGTGACTACCCTATTTAACCTATGATATTGTCACATAACCCATCCCACCCCACAATTATGCACGAAAACCCAATTATTTGACACTCTAAAAGATTTGTCAAGTTAGGATTTTGTATTACGATATACTTGCCTACCTCGACAAACACCAATCCACTTTTATGACAGTACAACTAAACTTTCAACATTTAGACAACATATCCAGTCACACAATATAACAAGAATCACCAACGATTGACTAGTCTACACACGACAACTAAGACTTTCTATCACGAATAATATGGCATCCCCTCAATGACCTTATGATAATCATATTTACAACAATATGATAAATGCCTCCTCTACTTAAACTCCCAAGAAAAGTTCATCTTATTACTAATTAGTTCATTCAATCCCGATATTTTGAAAAAAGTAATCCCTATCGGACCGATGACAACTAGGGATATGGCAATTCGACCAATCAAGAACTCTAAAATAGTTCTCCATTATGATAACACATAGGACACCTATCCGTTGAGTTCTACAGGCACAATTTTGCACACCTAATTATGGAAAGGCCACCTACTACCTGTAACTAACAAACTCGTCAAACTACTTTATCATTTGAAACTATTAATTATATTGTAGTTTGATTACCAACCAACACCGATCAACTTTTCTACTCAAATATTTTCAAGTAGTCACATGCTACGCAATCCTATATAGTATTACTATCATTTTCATTCTTCAATCACCAGTAAAAATTGTCTCTACAACATAACTATTCGAAATGTCATCCAAAGCTTTCAGCCTCTTAATCGTATATTATTTTGCCAATCGACAATCTTACCAAATGATCTTTTAATATCTCTAAATATATTCAATCCAAACATCTCTAGATGTTATCACCCTTATGTTATACATCCCAACTGTTACACCTCAGAAGAAATCCTCTTATCGGGTTGATCAAACGCTATTAGAGAAGGATTTACCTAATCTCTACCGCGACCATTTTAGTTGCTACTTGCGTTATGGCTACATCTACCATATCCTATTACTATATAATTGATCCATCGAAAGAAATCATAATCAATTACATGTTCGCATTATATGAAGTAAGAAAAATTATGTATATAAAACTCAAATAACTTATCGTTAACTTCGTCCATGAATAGAAATCCGTGTTAGACCTACAAATTGTCCCCCTGTCTATCTAATACAGAGATAAGTGTCGACATCCATCATAACAAGCTACTAAATTTTAAATATAAAATACGTATACAAAAGCCAATGCGATATGGATCGATGCAAACAAAACACACAAACATACAAGGCATTTAAGGCAACTAAGTTCTTAGACACCTACCCTGTCCTTCTAGACACAGCTTACTCGAGACTCCTAACAAATTACAGCTCCTAAGGTTGCTGTGTACCTTAAGCTCTGATACCAACTATAATGCAGTCGTAATATCCTTAGGGCTTATCTATTCCAACCGTCCCTAGTGGTCAGCACCGATCTTCTTCTTCTGGGGTAGCTCCTAGGCCATTGCAGACTATTTTGTCTTCTTTATCTAGTCCGAGCAGGAGTGTACCACACGGAGGTTATCAGAGTAGTGTAGGGCTTGCTGATTTTTAGCAGGGTCAATCTTCACAGGCTCGTATATATGCCATACCTCAAGCTCTGGATGTCAAATCTTCCGTAGTGCGAGGTATCTTATTTTTTCTCCTTACATAGGCACATGTGTTGTTTGATACAAGTGCATCACTTTCATTCATATTATTACATTTTGCCTCTATATTGGATTTGCCTATGGAATGTTTGGATACCCCTATGCATGTTGATACTCTAAGGAATCACACTTTTTGTATTGATCGTGTATGTTGGGGGTACAAGATTTTGATTGTGGACCATATATTTGTATATGTTTTATGGTGTTTGGCATGTTAGGTTTTGGTATCATTCTTGTTATAGATTGGGTGATAAACTTTCATGCCATTATTGATTGCAAAAGGCGAATAATATTGATGAGAACTTCTGCGGGGGTTAGCACTTGTTGCTAGGGAGAGTGTGATCATATTCTTCCCTATACGCATCATGCTTTGACTAATTTTTCTATTATGTTGGCTAGTCTTTCTATGGTAGGGGAGATAGTTGTGGGGCCGAAGTTTCCACCTATTGTTCGTGAATTTCCGAATGTATTTTTCGATGATGTTACCACACTTCCTCCTGAGAGAGAAGTGGAGTTTGCCATTTATTTGATGTTGGGAACAATCAATTAAGGGTTCGAAAGGAGGACAATCCGAAAATGGCTTTTAGGTCTTGCTACAAGCATTTTGAGTTTCTCATTATGCCTTTTGGTCTTACAAATACCCCAATGGCATTTATGGACTTGATGAATTAAGTTTTCCAGTCTTATCTCGATCGTTTCATTGTAGTGTTCATCAATGTTATCCTTATTTATTCACCTTTGAGGAGGCACATCGCGAACATCTTCATCTCAGTTTTTCTCTCTCTGAGAACATCGACTATATGTCAAGTTCTCAAAATGTGAATTTTGATTGTCGAAGGTTTGTTTCCTTGGTCATGTTGTATCGGAGGAAGGTATCTCAGTTGATCCTTCTAAAATGAGGCCATTACCAGATGGGAATGACTGAACTTGGCTTTTGAAATTCGAAATTTCTTGGGCCTTGCGGGTTTTTATCAATGGTTTGTCAAGGGTTTCTCACATTTGGCAGCTCCATTAACTCAGCTCACTCACAAAAGCTAAGTATCTACCTTCTCATACTCTCTTATTAGATTGGGAAAAAATAAGTTTGTCCTAGTTCTTAGCCTTCTCATATTTTCTTATTAGATCCATACCCCTCATATTGAATTTCACTTTTTACCCTCGCTAACACAACTCTATCTTCACCAACACAATCTTATAACTAATCACAACATTTGCCAATCAAAATCTAAGTATCTACCTTCCTCCCTATTACCTTTCTAGCACGATATCGTTAGGCATCCTTCCTCTAACACAAACATATTTAGGTTAATTTACATTACTATCTTATTGACAAGCGACCACCGATCATATAACTGTCTATCATACATAGTAGACCTATATAAATGTCAAATCTCGTCTAACTACAAACATCAATATGACTCAAACGACTACCCCACTCTACAACTGTGCACGACAACCCAGTTATTTGACACCCTAGAAGATTTGTTAAGTTACGACTTTGTATTACGATATACCTGTCTACCTCGACGAACACCAATCACTTTTATGATAATACAACTGAACTTACGACATCTAGACAATACATTCAGCCATACAATACAACAAGAATCAGCAGCCACCTACTAGTCTACATACAATAACTAAGACTTCCTATCATGGATAATACGATGTCTTCTCAATGATCATATGAAAATTATATTTACGGGAACACGATAAATGCCTCCTCTACTTAAAGTCCCAAGGAAAATTCATCCTATTACAAATTAGTTCATTCAACCTGAGATTTCGAACAAAAGCAATCCTTACCGGACCGATGACAACTAGAGCTACGACAACTCGACCAATCAAAAACTCTAAAATAGTTATCTATTATGATAACACATAGGACACCTATCCGTCGAGTTTTACAAGTATAGATTTACACACCCAATCATGGAAAGGCCACCTACTACCTCTAACCGACAAACTCGTCAACTACTTCATCATTTAAAACTATTAATTGTATTGCAGTTTGATTATCAACTGACACAGGTAAACTTTCCTACTCAAATATTTTCAAGTAGTCACACGCTATGCAATCCTATAGCATCACTATCATTTCCATCTCTCAATCACCAGTAAAAATTGTCTCCACAACATAACTATTCCAAATGTCATCCGAAGTTTTCAGCTCCTTAATCACATATTATTTTGCCAATCTGCAATCTTAGCATCTGATCTTTTGATGTCTCTAAATATTTTCAATCCAAACATCTCTAGATGTTGTCAACCTTACGTTACACATGCCAATTATTACATATCCCAACTATGCCCCCTTAGAAGAAATCCCTTTACCAGGGTGATCAAACACTACTAGAGAAGGATTTACCTGATCCCTACTGCGACCACTTTGGTTGCTACTCACGTTATGGCCACATCTACCATATCCTATTACTATAGAATTGATCCATAGAAAGCAATCATAATCAATTGCATGTTCTTATTATACAAAGTAAGAAAAACTATGTATATAAATCTCAACTAACTTATCGTTTACTTTATCCACTAACAAAGATCCGTGTTAGACCTACAAAACATCCCTTGTCTATTCAATGCAGAGCTAAGTGTCAATATCCATCACAACAAGCTACTGGTTTTTAAATATAAAATACGTGTACAGAAAACCAATGCAATCTAGATTGATACAAACAAATCACACAAACATACAAGGCATCTAAGTCAACTAAGTTCCTAGATGCCTACCCTGCCCTTTTAGAGACAACTCACTTGAAACTTTCTACCTGATAGACCTAATAAAATACAACTCCTAAGGTTGTCGTATACCTTAAGTTTTGATACCAACTATAATACCTCATAATTTCAAGTAACCCTGAGTACATTACCAACGCCCAACTACATCATATCATCAAAATAAATAAGCTAATAGTTGTGATTTGTTATTAAAATTGTTTCATATTATAAGAAATTAACATAATCCAACTGGTCATGTTATCTTATTTAATAGCCTTACATCTTTATTTCAGAGTAAAAGAAAAAAAATAACATCATACTATTATCTTAGCTCATAGGCCTACAACTATCTGAAAATCAATAAAATACTAAAAGCAAATAGAAGTACTCTGACCCTTAGTAAGCTCCAACCTATCCTAATCCCGGTTCTCATGATTCCCATGTCCTGATTCTACTTGGTATTTTCATACAAAATGATAGTAGAAAATCCAACCAAGCAGGCACGAGTCAGAAATAAAAAACATAACTTGCGACTGCAATACGGATGTATAGTAGAAATGATACATCAACAGTTGTAAACATACCACCATAGCTAAACCATATCGCAACTATTTAAATAGTCATCATAATCAACAGTAGGATATGCAGTCCTCCCGTACCCTTCCGATCACTCGAAATCATGTTTTTGAGGCCAACAACTACTACAAACTCCATAGGTCAAGACATGAGTACTTATAAGATACAACCAATATGGACTCCATATGCCACAACCACCACGGAATATATGTTCCTCCTTGTGTCACGACCACTGCAGAATATATGTTCTTTCTTCTGCCACGACTATCGCAGAATATACGTTCTACCATATAGTAACAACTACAACTACAAACATCATATAAATTTGTAACATATAATCCTATTCCCTAACTTTATCACAGCTACGCCTACGCTCAATCCAACACGCAAGGTATGCAATTAATTTATCTTTCTCCTACATTCAACTTATCTATCATTTATTCCAACATATATTCAACTATGTACTATCAATTTATAAACATTTTCTACTATCTAATAAGGGTAAAACATGAATATGTTATTACTTTAAAGTCCTTGTGCAACAATAACTGTCAAACCAAAATAGCCCCATCTCATCCGGACCAAACCAAATTCGTCTGGACGAGGTCTCCTTTGATCCAAATATACTTTACTTCACAAAATACAGCCAAAGTATGACCAAAACACTTTGAAAACTTAGCTAAACATGTTCAAAACTTCTAAATACCATTTGAAAACACCCAAAACACTCAAAAAGTAATAACATATTCATGTTTTCCTTGGAATTGAATTATCGTTCTGCAACGTACCTTATATGAAGATAAGAATTCCCCTCAGAAAGCTCGGATGTGAACCCTAGTAAACTCACCCGAAGACTTCTCAACCAAACAAGATCCTACATGAATTTTACATGGAATTCATCATGAATTGATATTCCTAACAACAAATCAATCTTTTTAACAACTTGTGGTTGATTAGGGCTAGAGTGGATATGAACAATCTGAATATTTAAGTGTTAAAACTTACCTCAACACAACGAGAACGAGGAGGGGGTTCGGAATCCATATTTAGATTATTGAGTGGACTGTTTCTTCTTTCGGATTGAATGGATTTTTCTCAAACTTTCTTCCCCCATTCTTTCTTTGTTGAGTATAACGTGAGATAGAATGTGGAATTTGGAAGAGTTAATTATCTTTCCGTTTCACTTATATTTTATGACAATTTTGGTTCATATAATTTATAGGGCCTTACACAAATTGAGAGCAATAAACTTACAGGGTTACACATTCACAAAATCAATTCACTAACCAATAGAAAAAATACAAATCAAATCACCTTATGTATAGTTTAGACGGATATCAATCTAAAATAGATATAAGAAAAAAATCACAAAATAAAGTAATAGGGACCCAAACAAGAATATTGATATCCAATGGAGGACTTCAAAATCAATGCTCAATCATGCAATCATCAATGATCTCAACTCTTAATTCCTCAATCACAATGATCTCTACGATCAATTCCCAAAAATAAATCTTTATCTCCTTAAACTTCTACTCTAAAAATCTATAATTTTTTTTTTATTTTAGTATAATAAATTACTCAAAATACTCATACTTTTTGCGCAAAATATAAGTGGATCAAAAATCATAATAGAAACATAGGTAATAAACAAACTGCCTCCACTCAAACAAAAAAAAAAAAAAATGGGAAACTAGGTTTATAATAAACTATGGCAAGAAATAACAACAATGGTCCCTGGAGTTTCCCTCTAGCCATTAAATAAACTCCAAATTCCAAGTTTATACAAGAAAGTTTCTTTAACTTTGGAACAAGAACCACAATTCTAAACCTTCACATATAAGTCCTACTTGGAGGTACACCCAACAAGTTTTGGGGGATTTTGTTTCAATATGTGTTAGCATTAATTTCTTACATGTCGACTCAAGTGATGATTGTGCCTATGTTTTCAGCAAGTGAATGAATCTGTATTGTTATTGGTTAAATTGAATGACTTGTTAAATTGATTTAATTGTGTATATTTATTAAATTGGAAATAATGTTGTTATGATTTTGCAAGTGTTAGGTCTAATAGGAAATTTTGAAATTTTAGTAATGCGGAAATTCTGAAATTCTGAAATTTGGTTGAAATTTGGTGGAAATTCAAAATATGGTCGAATTTATCTTGAAATTCTGGAACATGGAAATTCTGAAACTTTTGAAATTCAGGATATGATAAAACAATAGTTGAAATTCAAAATATTGATACTATAAATAATGCAATTTGTGAAGCTTGTGGAATTTATAAAAATATATATTTCGACGAAAATTTTACAAAATGTACAAATTACAGCACTTATAATAATATAGATTAAGAAAGCTATTAACAAGGTAAATATTGTAAAAATGTAAAAAGTTATAAAATATAGGAACTACAAGAATATATAAATTAAGAAATTTTTTAGTGTTGAGACTAAGAAGACATGACCTGTGGAATTTTAAAAATACAAATATGTACAAATTAAGAAAATAAAAAGAAATAAAAAAAATCATAACAATTTTAAGTAGAAAATATAAGAGTGTAGAATTTATAAAAATATAAAAATCAGGGAATTCGAAAGCACATATAATCTAATTAACAGAGATTCCTATGGTTTAGGGTGCACATCCAGGAGAAGTAACAGAGATGGTGTTCCCGATATGTCTTCAGCGGATATCGATGGTACGCCTTCACCAACTCTACTACGACTAGGTTAGTTGCACATATCTTGCTAGAATTCTTATGCGTCCGCACCCACACACGAACCCGCTCCATCACCTCCCACTAACAATTGAACATATATACGTGTATAACACAATGTATGCTCTCTCACAACTGGACAGATGTAGCAATGAAATGGCAACAAATGTTTCTTTTCGGGGGGTTAATTTTTTAATCGAATTTAAGGAAAAAAATAGCTTTGGAAGTTCCATCACAATTTGACGATATTTTAACCCATTTGACAAAGGATTGTACCGACGAAAGTACACAAATGTATCGACGGAATATTTCGTCGCCATTATTTGGGGACTTGCTATTTGGGATGGAATTTAGTTTGCTAACAGAATACTCCTTGGGTTTTGAGCGAATTTAATGTCGTGTTGGTCATTCCAAAGTCCGGTGTAATATAGTAATTACTAGTAAGAAGCGTGGGTCGAAAATTTTATCATTCTGTGAAACATTCATATTAAATTATAAATTTTTTTAATAATTTAATAATATTAATAATATTTATATAATTTGAAATTGTAAGCTTACTTCAATATTGTAAAATTTAGTACGAAGTTTGAGGCAATTTTTTTTTCTTTTTTCTTTGTTATAGAAAATGTTCAGAATGTTCACAAATAAAGATAAATATTTGAATATAACATAAAAGCTACATCAAAATACAAATTAAATATTATTAGTCTCAAAA
>MKEJ01067694.1:0-20402 GCA_001753735.1 Embelia ribes | reverse complement strand
TTATAATGACCCAAAAAATAAAAAATCCAAAATATAAATTTTTACAAATTTTATCTTTTGACCCGAATCCAAATTTAATTTTCAAAACTGATTGGACTTGTTATTGTTGAGACCAAGCTTGAGCTAAATAACTAGGGCATATGAGCCGAGCACTAGCAAGACCCGGCTCGTTTACACCCCTGGTTTTAGGTTTAGATCTAGGAAATTATGATTCTTTGTTGTTATTAGTGTTGAAAAGAATCAAAAGGTTTTATGAAAATATTTTAATTAAATCTTGTTTTTTCGATAAGAGCTTTTTTTTTTTTTATAATCAGACAAGAGCATTTTTATTTTCTTTGAATTCTTTCCATTGTCCTCTGTCCCGTTATTGTTTGTTAGTCAAAAAAATGATATTTTTTTGACTATTTTTATAATTAATAAATATAGTGAAATTAAGTAATTTATAAGGATAATGCTAATATACTCCAAAATTTATTTAGAATTATTTCATACAAATCATATTCTATACATGATTCAATACAAGAAAAAAATATAAATATAGTGAAATTAAGTAATTTATAAGGATAATGCTAATATACTCCAAAATTTATTTAGAATGATTTCATACAAATCATATTCTATACATAATTCAATACAAGAAAAAATATATATATTTGCTTTTTGTTTCCAAAAAATATTTAAAATATACTTTTGAGATCATTATAAACTACTTAATTTTAATTTATGAATTATATTAAAATAAAATGCAAACGAAAAAATCTTTTTCAATAATATGACCAAACTGGACAAGGGAAACATGATAGAATTTGAATCCCTTATTGTTTATAATAAAGGTTTGGTAACAGAAGAGAATGATTTTGGTTGTTGCTTTGTCATTAACTATCAACAGAAGAAAAATGCCTTTCTTTTCGATAATGGCTTTTGACTAAAATTGACATTGATGTCCAAATGAACTATTTAAGCATTAGTAAAAGGTGATAATTAGGTGAAATGTAGAGATTATGATTTAAAAATTTGGGGAACAATATATTTTGTACTTAATAGTAAGAAACTAATGGACTGGGACGAGTCCTAGAAATTCTCGGATAATCACTAATTAAAAGTCATCCAAAAGAATTCACTGTTGTGCCATGTTCTTTGTAAACTTTGTAGGTTGTTTTTTGTGGCTATAACAAGATCGTCTCACACTAAAAAAAAATTGATGAACACATTATTAGAATATTCTACTTGCATTTTCTTCTAAATTGATTTCTAGGAAGCACCGAAAAAGATTTGGGAAGATAATAATAAGTATTCTGTTTCCCTTTTATATGAATCATCGGTGACAAGATTTGAAAATAAAAATACAAGTTGATCTTTATTTTTTGATTAGTCTTGTAATGCTAATGAACCGAGCAGCTCAATTCTTGAGCTTGGCTTACAAGTTTGCTATTGAAATATTAATTTCTTATCCACAAAAACAACTAAGTCCTACTTAAGATTAGGAAAATATATTTTACATGCTATTATGCAACATATAATGATTGGGGTATTTTTTTAGCAAAAGTTTTAGAGAGAGTGACGTGGACGATTTCAAAAATAATGATTTCTAATAAGAAAAATGGCTTTCTACGAAGTAAGATCGAGAAATTAAATAAAAAAAACTGGTGTCGATGATCTTTCGATCCAATGGTTAGATTAAAATGGACATAAATAAAGTATTGTGTTGTAGTAACAAATTAATCCTTACATGCTGGTTGAGAATTGAGATTAAAGCAAACAAAAATCAACTCGAAATGTGGGATCTTTGTGTCCATATGTGTGTATATATATATATATACATCTTCTTTTAAGATTCAAACACGACGATCAAAAAAAGCATGATACATGATGTTGGAGAGAACAATAATAGAGTGAGACTATGTTTAACAGTTTAGCTGTTAAATGAGGAACACATCACTAAGCATAGTATCAGAGCAGGTTGAGATACTAGGTTCGACTCAGCGCTGTTACTTTATGAGAAAAGATAGACAATTCGTCACCGAGTTGATAACATGGGAACATGTAAGAGATGCTATATACATACATGATTAGCGGCAGTTAAGGGAAATCTTATTACCCAACTAGCTGTTGAGAGAATATAGCAACAGCCCCTAAATCTGAAACTGTTTGACATTGGAAAATATAGATTTTGAACTATTTGTTTTAACTTTTTTGTCTTAATCAAATCCCCTGTGAAAAAACATTTTAACAACCTTTCTATAGATACAGAATAAAACATATATAGTTATATACAGCTCAAGCAATAGAGGAGAGGGAGGAGAGAGAATGGTGCTCAAAAGGGTCATTTGCAAGACCAAAACATTCTTCTTTAAAACCCATCAGATATTCAAATCCTTTCTTATTATATAGGCTACAAAAAATTACCAAAATCCTATTCCTTCAACCCTGTATCTGTTAAGTTACCATTATTGTACTAAAAGCTCCAGCGTGTCAATAGGACAACTTTTTATTCTTTTATATAATTTTCCAACATTCTCCCTCGCGTATGGATCAGACTCATTTGAAGCCTACCCAATTTTAGGGAGATCAAACACGTGCAATTTCTTCTTAATATTTTTGAAGAAGTGCCGTTGTGGAGAATCAAACCCAGGACATCTCCGTTCCTTAGCTCTGACACTATGTTGAGTTACCTTTGTACTAATCTTTTATTCTTTTATATAATTCTCCAATAATATCTAGCAATAACGCATATCCAAAAGTGACCCTATAGGACCAACAATGTCAAAAACAACTCAAAGAGCGTTTGGAAACTGATAAGACGAGTTCTCCAACAGAAGAAGAGAAAAACAGTACCTCTCTGAGAATTACCAGGGCGAAAATGGAAATGATAAACGCCTTTGAAGAGGCAAAAGGGGAAACACTGAAATGTTGGCAAGAAAATTATGGAATTAGAGATTATAGATTGGAATGATGTGGATAAAATGATGGACATAGAAGAGGTGGTTAACTATTACTTATCGTCTTCGAAACCCAGTTAATGTTGAGATTGTGGACAAAATTTTCATGGATATGTGCACAGATTTTTTCGTTCTGAAGCCCTCTACAAGTGACTAGTTCATCTAAGCGACTAGCTCCTTAGAAGTTGTAGATCAAGTATTAGTGTCTGTGTGTGAGTAGTTAGTCGAACATGGTTATGGTTTCAGCTCTGCAAACAACTTCCGTCTCTTTCGGATGGATTTCTTGGCCACAGGTTTCAAATATCAGATTGTAAAAACAACCTTTTTCCGAAATCAATTCATTAGACCACGCAATGCGGGAGTTTTGTGCATAGAACAATCCATGTATATGTATATATAATTCATTAGTGACTTTAGTGTCTTGATGCATTGCTGCTAAGTTTTGAGGACGAGAAGAATGAAATCAATTTCCTAAGATATTAAAACTGGGCTATTTTTTATCGGACACATTCAGAGCACTGGTTCCTTAACTAAGTCACAAATGTTCATTTTGTATTCTCAATCATTCGGCATGTAAAGGGTAAAGCAATGTGAAAGTATGGAATCCAAGCCAAAAAAAAAAAATTTCTATAAATTAATTCATTTTCAAACCTGTTACAAAAAAAAATCCTAAGGTCAATAATCTATGAGCAAGTACTGCTATAACAACTTTACACCAACTGGCAGTCTAAACTACAAAAACCACATTGATTATCAAAATAATAAAAACAAAAACCTACAAAAATCACATCATTTTCCTGTTAATTTTGAAACAATTTTATGCAATTTTTAAGCAATTAACCTGATCTTCGCCATGTGGCACAGTTATGCATTTAGAACTGAAAGCTTTTTCATTGCTTAAGCAAAGTCTTGTCAGAAAAACAAAAAATCCGAGGCATATTCTTCTGCCCAATGTCCAGTTTCATCTCCTTTCTTAGTTGTTGATCAGTATAAAGGATTCCTTTAGCATTTACAAGACTGTAGTAGAACGACGAGCCCATCAATAATCCCTGTCATAAGCAAAATTTTTATGTGCAGACCCTTTATGCAGTGAACTAACATTTTTCCAATAGAGAGAAATGAAAGTATCAATTTACAAATAACCACAATGCAATTAAATGCAGAGGAAAACTCGAACTAGAGATGAATTACCGGTGTTAATGACTCTGAGTAGATATTGATGCGTCGATATTGTAGCATTTCAAATTACTTTGCAGAGGAAATCAACGTCTGGAGTAGGGTCAGGCTCATTAGTCCCATTAAAGCTATAAAGGCGGTCGAAAATGAATTTGCAGTGAATTATTCTGATAAAGAATGAAACAATTCAAGTTTTCATATGCATTCCATCCCACTCCAACCCACCACCGATATTTATTTATACCGTCCAGCCCACCGCAATAATTTTTAACAGGGTCCAGCACCTTCCATTTGCGATTCCTGACTCTGTCCTGAATGTCACGATAGTGAACGTGCAAGACAGGTTGCACATATGGATCAGGAAAGTGTGCGCTGAAATATATCGAGCATTGTAGCAGTACAAATGAGTACAATCTAGGAGAGCATGTGGTTCCTCCCTAGCTAAATCGTACTCCACCCTGCTATCTTCTTTAATCCCACTTGCTTCATCATCTCTCTCACATTTCCTGCTTCCTCCCACCTCCCCATACACGTATACATGTCCGAAAGTATTACATAATAGCCATCGTTTTCCGGGTCAGATTCGATAGCGATTTTCGCTATCCTAATACCCATCTCAGTATAGCCATGCAATTTGCAAGCGCTTAATAGAGCACCCCACAGACCTCCATCAGGAGCAATGGGCATAGAGAGAACCAAACGTTCAGCCTCGTGCAAATTGCCTGACCTGGCAAGTAGATCCACCATACAAGCATAGTGCTTCAGTGTAGGTGAAAGACTATAGTCCCTCATTTTATTAAACATGCATTTTCCTTCTTTGACAAGTCCTGCATGATTACAAGCAGATAGAACAGCAAGAAAGGTAAGCTCGTTTGGTCTTATACTTGATCGCTCCATCTGTTGGAACATTTCTATGGCAGATTTTGCATCTCCATGCATACCGTACCCAGAAATCATCACATTCCAAGAGACCATATCCTTTTCTTCTATCGAATCAAAAATTTCTTTTGCTTCCTTGAGTTTGCCACATTTAAAGTACATATCGACTAATCCTGTAGCAACTTCTAAGTTACATCCAAACCCTCTTTCCTTTATGTAACTATGAATCTCTTCTCCTTTCTCTAGAGATGCAACATGGGCACAAGCTGAAAGTACGGTAACCAGTGTCGCTTCATTGGGCTTGAACCCTTCCAAAATCATCTTCCCAAAGAAAGATAAAGCCTCAGCAAAATGACCACAATGAGCAAAAGATGAAATCATTGTATTCCATGTCACAGTGTCCTTCTCCATCGAACCAAATATCTTCTGCGCCTTGATTACGTATCCATTTCTAGCATACATGTCTATAAGTGAATTGGCCACCGAAACATTCTCAAACTTCAAAGTTCTAACTGTGTGGCAATGAAGAGACCTGCCTAAATTGATCGCCCCCAATCGCGAACATGAAGAAATGGCAGATAACAAACAGTTTGAATTAGATTCAATGCCTAAATGTTGCATTTTCTTAAATAGCTCTATGCACTTTGAGTCCATTCCTATCTTACCATACTCGGTAATCATTAAAATCCAAGACTCATGATCCTTGTCCTTCACCAGGCCAAATACCTTATCTGCAAGGGAAAATAACCCAAACCTACAATACATGGATAACAATGCATCATAAACAAAATGACCAGTTAGGTAGTTTCTCCTTAAAATTATTGCATGAAAGGCTATTCCGTCGGACACTCTCATGGAAATAATAAAACTTGAGAGCACACATGCGATAAGAATCCCATCTGGATAAACCCCAGAGGCCTGCATTCCCCGAAACAACCACAAGCATGCTGTGTAATCCCCATGTCTTGTATAAACACCAATAATACAAGTCCAGGATATAAGATCCCTATTGTCTACTTCACAAAACGAACGATAAGCTTCCTGGGGGGTCCCACATTTCGCATACATAGACAGGACCGATGACTTAACAGCTTGTAAACACCCAATCCCAGTTTTTACGGCCAAGCCATGCAAGCACCTCCCCTCAAGTAAAGCCCCTAAATTCCCACAAGCTTGAAAACCCCCTTCAAGCGTTCTACAATTCGGCCTCTCCTCATTTCCGTCAACCCTATGCATCTCACAGAGACGCTCCAAACCCTTCCCACTCTCATCATTACGTACATACCCTACAACCAGCGCGGTCCACGCAACCACATCTTTCACAGGCATTTCATCAAACACGCGAGCTGCATCTTCCATGCATCCACATACTGAATACATATACACGAAAGAAGACCCCACCGCACAGTTCTCCACAAAAAGACTCAATTTTGATACCAACCCATGTATCATTTTCCCACTATTTACACTCACAACCTCTGCAGAGGCAGAAACAACCATAGGAATAGTAAACCCATTGGGCAAAACATCAAATAATCTCATTTTAACAAAATATTCAAGACCCAATAAGTAATTTCCATTAAAGAAGTGGGCTTTTATGATTGAGTTCCAAATAAAAGTATCCTTGCATTGAATTGAATCAAAGACTCTGGTGGATGATTTGGGTTGGTTGATAGAGGCATAGAGAGAGATGAGCTTAGAGATAATGAAAGGGTTGTTTGAGTGGCCTGTTGTGATTATGAAGGAGTGAGATTTGAGGAGAGATTTGTGGGTTTGGGATTGGGTAGACAGTATGAAGGTGACGTGGCGGTTAAGGTAGTTAAGTGATGATTGAGATGGTGAAGAAGATGATGAATATAGTTGTTTGCAGAGGTTATTCGGTTTGAATTTTAGCATGTCTCTCGTTTACCACTAATCATTTGTGCTACCAGACTAGATATTTGTACAACTGTTAATTTCGTTGGTAGTCAATTTGGTGATCCTTGGGGCGGCGCAGCAGAGTGCTTTGACCGCGCTCTACCATCTTATTTTTAGAGTTTTTTTTTTTTAAATTAAAAAATTTAAGGACATCCAAATTTTAGCCAAAAATTCAAAAATTAGCAGCGCACATAATATGGGGTAGGGACTGCCAACCGTCCCTATTGAGTAACCGTCACGCTTTTCTTGTAAATTTACATAATTTTTATTTGATTGTTAGCAAAATCAGATCCAACCTCTATCGTGGGACAACGTGATGCCTTCAGAAAGCACCCCGCTACTGCTTGGTATTCATTGCTAAGCAAATCCGGTGAAATGGTTTTTAAATTAGCGGTTAAAATTAGATGGATTTTTCATTTAAATCTTTTATGGGGCCAAACAACCCAATCTCTGCCACAAGGTCAAAAATTAGCAGCTCGGATTTGCTGGGTAAAGTCTGCCAAGCATTCCAGCCGGCGGCCTCCCCGGCGTCCATGTGTAACTACCAAGTTATCTAATCATTAACAAAATCAGATCCAACCCCAGCGGTAAGATAATGTACTGCATTGAGGCAACATCCTACTTCTCAGTGATATATGTCTCCTAAACTTAGATTCATCTCTATTCCTAATACTAAAAAATAAGATGCGAATAAATGTAAAGCCACAAATTTTAGCTAATATTGTAGGCACGATCTGGCCTTTCATGGGCACTAATTTAATGCTGAGAGTATTAAACCCTAATATATGTGGTAGCCTGTACGTATAACATATATGTAATAGCATTCTGCATTTTGCTGACACATAAAATCGCTCTCTTGTCAAAGTGTTCAAGTTTGTCTATTCTTTAATATAGAGCATAATCAATGCAACTCCATATTTCCTTTAGATACTATCTACAGAACAATGTAGAGGAATTGCAGCCTCGGCTGTACGCTGTTCAGTTTCTATATGCACTTTGAAAGTTCCGAAAAACAAAAACAAAAAGATAATGCAGCAATTATCAGGGAAAATGAAAGTCCATAAACAAACTTACAAGTAATACCGAAGCATATATGTGTAACTGTTGGAACAACAATAACAAACCTTATAATAAAGAATCTGTATTGCTTTAAAAACCACGTCGCATAGCATGCCCTTGTGATTCGAGTAATTTTAAATGAAGACCCACCCATCCCACAAAACAAACCCATGAAAAGAAATACATGAAACAAACTTTCACCAAACAATGTAACAACACTCAATTTTTCTTTTTACCGGTGTAATGTAAAATGTTGCTGAGTTAAGCAAATCCATCATTGGGTTATTACTATAGAGATATACTTCAGTAGAGATATCGTCAAGATTCATGTCAACTTAGTAAGCAGAAGAGGACATTAGAACATTGTGTTCCTTCAATCGTTCTTGAAAATGAGCCAAATGGGATTGTAGTTGTAGAATTCCAGCAGCCTTCTGGGATAAGATTGTGTTCAACCTAGAAACGTAATCATCCAGCTGGTTTCCAGGTTGATCAGCTTCAACCAATAGATTCATCTCCTGTAAATGTTAAATTTTAATTAAAGATGATACAGAGGATCTTACACTGATATGCGATACATGCAAAATCAAGAAGGAAAAAAATGAAATCAAATGAAGAACTTAATGTCAAAGACTAGCAAGCATAGATTATCACAAACCTCTCTAACTATATTCATTGTCTCCTCCACTAGTCTTCTATGGGCATTAACAAGATCTTCCTCCTCCTGAAAACATGAGCCATGAGAGAAAACCGTCAACTTATCAAGTGTTTGGGTCTCTGATTAATGTCCCATTAAAACCAGGGGTTCTCACCTTTAATAGAGCATCCAAATCATCAGCATCGCCATGATAATTTTTAGAATCAAACTTGACAGGCTCCTCCAATGTTTTAGGCCCATTTGATGGCTTGGTTTTGTCTTTTAAATTCAAGATATTGTGAACTTCAACTTTGCCTTTATTGTGCCACAATGGCTTTTCGGGTTCTTTGGGCTCTTCAGAGAGATCAAATTCTTCAGCTTCGTCCTCTTCAGGGAACGAATCAGCCACATCATCTTCAAACGTTGGCAATGTCGGTAAAACTGATGACACAGGCTTTCGTGTTGATTCCTTCAGGTTTACAGTGGATGATGTAGTCTCCTTCTTGGAATTGTTCCCTTTTGAAAGGCTCTTCACCCTAATAGCAGTTATAAGCTTATGTTAAGGTCACAAAGACCCAATGAAATATGGACAATTGCTAAAAATGAAAGCCTGTTTTCTGCCCCTAAATCGTAAACTCTGCAAAAAATGTTCTCAAGATTTTTGGTTCTGGAAGCAATTTTAGGAACCCTTTTTCTTAAATTGAATTTTTTTTGAAAAAGACATTCTAAATTCTTGAACACCCTCTTTTCCAAACCTGGAAAAAGCATAAACAAAACAAAAAAGAAGTTCTCAGTTTGGCATCACATCCAAAATGCACCCTTCGCTGTGAAATATTTTCAGAATACCTGTCAGCATATCTTAATGTGTTAAGCGTATGTTCGCAAGACCCAGAGTTTGGAGATATGCAAGAGATCATAACAGTCCGAGAGTTCCCTACAAATGAATCCCTCAGGACTTCTGTTAATTTGCTGCCTCTGAAAGGAATATGACCTTGATCGTTGTCAAGAGCTCTTATGCATTCTTTCAATGCAAGCAAGCTTTTATTGATCTCTGCGCCTTCCATTCTGTGTTGCAAAATTGGAACAATATAGGATTGGAAACAAAACGATCAACCATCAATAATGGAAAAAGAAGGGGGAGAAAAGTTTTTTTTATTCTTTTTTCCAGTGAAGTAGCCCAACCTGGTCTGCTTGTCATTGTCAGTTGTATCAGCGCCACGTTCACTCCCAGCAAGATCTATAAAGGAGAGCTTGCCAACAACTTTGGGGGGTTTTGTTTCATTGCCATTAATAGACCTTTTAATAGCAAGTTGAAGGATAGCATGTGATCGTGAGGATTCTTCATTCGCACCTGTAATACCCGTACTTCTGGTAGCATTACCTTTCTCAATGAGCTCTTGGATTGTCTCCACATCCGATACTTTGTACTCTTGCAGACCTACAATGCATACTTGCTGTTTTCCATCCTCTCTCATGCAAAGTTTCCTATGGAAATAGTGAATTAGATAATACATCATCTTTCAATTTGTCAATGCTTAACAAATGGCTCAACATGAGAGCACAACTTCTCATTTGTTGCAAAATGGAGACCTCCAAAAAGATTTAAAAAGAAAGGTATACATGGAAAAATCTTATAAGAAATATTCTAAAACTTCAAGATGCTCTATACTGGAAAGATGGAATATCAAAGTCGGACAATATATATGAACTCACTTCCGATCATTGAGGAGGTCAAAGAGCTTTCCTCCATATATCTCAAAGAAGCTGACAAATAATTGAAAACCCTGGCTCCGGTAAGTATGGTACATCAGCCTCAAGATATCACGAGATGCCTTAAGGGGCAAAGGATTCATAGTGAAAGTCTTCCCACTTCCTAAACAAATAAAGCAACGGTCATCAACAGATAAACAGTAATTACATATTCCAAATGGGTAATACTACAGACTGCGTGAGAACTATTTTGCCTCCCTCCTAGCCAATTGTTGTGTCTCTCACTTCCATCATGGAGGTTCTGGCCTGTGGGTTCGAATTCTAAGGGTAGCTTTTATCTTACCTACCGGAAATGAAAGTGGAATAGATATACTACACATGACAAAAAAAAATACGTGTCAAAGGGAGAGCACTAACAATTTATAAGTAACAACTCTTGATCGTTTTCAATAACATCACAAGTGTGTAACGATTAACGAATATAAAACGAATGAACAATGTTGGTAAGAAACTGGTTACTGTATTTAGGAGCGGGTATAAACATGTAACGCATTAACAACTTAAGGATATTGTCGCAGTCTCACCTGTTTGGCCATAGGCAAAGCAAGTTGCCTTGGTGCGCTGAAAAATCATTGGAACTATGGGCTCCACAGTTTCACAATACACCTGAAAAGAAACGGAAAATAAAAATACTTACTAATGGTCAGAGATTCATTTTAGTAAGGCCAAAGCATAATGATATCTTTCATTGTCATGTGTTTCCCATGTTTGTCTTTTGTGATTATTCACCTCATCATTCGAAACCTCCTCATTCAGCACTGCATCAAAAACAAATTCATGCTTTTCCACATATTCTGTTAGGTCAACCTGCAGAAGGGACAAGTATACAAAGTAACATGAAGGAACCCTGAATGGACAAACAAAATCAGAGAAACGTCAATGGTTTGTAAGCGGAAACATAAATTAAGCTGTGCATCTCCAAGCCCAATATTTACTGAATAACCAAGTCACATTTACCATGATGCAATCTTGCAGTTAATGGCAAATTTCATTCAAGTAACAAAAACAAGTTTTAATTAGGTCCTCAAAAAGAACTAAAGTTTATTACCATGCAGTATAAATAAAGTGAGAATAAAGTACGTAAAATAAGAATTGGATCTAAGATGTTGTTCCACAATAATAAACAAAAAACATACAAACAAACAAACTAAAAGCGCAATCAAAAGCAAGCACTACAAGAACAAGGATCAAACACTGACTTTGAACTTAGTTTCATGAACTGTTAGAGAATTGGAGTGTGGCTCTATAGATATAATATCTTCATCATTTTTTGCCAACTCCTTCTTGTTGAGAGGCCTTTTACGCACCTGCAATAAGATCATGATTAGAAGATGGATTTTACAAACCAATTTGTTTGGGTAATTTCAAGACTTCAAAATATCAATCAGACATCAATAATAGAACAAAAATGGATAATCAAACTACATTAAAAGCCTACCACAACTTTAATTTTTGCACCGGTACCAGCCTTATCTTTATCTACAGAAAAGCTCCTCAAAAGGCTGTTATCAGGTGCACCACGAACTCTACCTGTTTGCTTACTATTTGCAAGATATGGTTCAGAGTTGTCAAAGCTTCGACCAGGTACAGAACCATAACGAGAAGAGACATCATGTATGCCAGGAACTTGCATCTGCGAAGATAATATTTGACAAATGACAATGTCAACATTTAAAAAGAGAGAGAGCGAAGAAGAAGAAGAAAAAACAACCCTCAATAAAACAAAAAATCCTAGCGACTTCATATTTGTCAAATTCCTACAGCAATTGATGCAACTCCCTCCATTTGCCCTCTATGGAGCATAGAATGCTATAATAGATGTCCTCATTTACACACACAATTTAACACTAGTCAACTGACAAAGTGGAAAGCTTCGGGAAAAAAGTTACAAGAACTAATGTCCAGTCCTTTCTATTTAGCTCGTCAACCAAATATCAACCTGCACTGTAACACTACTGCATACTAATATTGAACCACCAAATATCATGGTATCTTGCATTAGCACCCACCTAATATTAAAGGTTATGACTGCATAATCTGATTGAATTCGATATGTGTATGTACCACATTTCCTCTTCATAGTCATCAAACAAAGACACACAAAGAAAAGAAGCAGCTAGTCAGCATATACAACAACAACAGATAAAGCTCTAATCCCAAAAATTCGAGGTCGGCTCAATGGAATCAAAATAAAATATCACATCGGATTGTACCATAAATTTTCTATGTCACTCGTTCCAATCAAAGGCGACTTACTCTTCTATTTTTCTACATACATGTCATTCGGTATAACTTGCATCTAAGATCTTAGAGGTTCATCCCTACCTTTCCATTCCTTTGCTAAGTTAATGTTCTAAATCTCTCTAACTGTTCACTCACAGTACCCTTTATTACATGTTCAAAACAACTTAGACGACTCTCTCTCATCTATGATATGTTCATCTATGATCACATTTCAAAAATGAGTGTCCAAATCATAATTAGAAACAAGAAAAGCAATATATCGACCTCAGAGAGAAGCTCGGTATCGAACGAGTTTAAATCTAAAAGCCCCGGGCTAAATCCACTCGGAGACTCAGGTTCCTCCAAGTTCCGCCTCTGGCTCAACCAGCGAGGATTAACCGGAGGAGACATGGGCTCTATGGGAAAACGACTCCCACCATTGAAGCTACTAGGTCCACCGCCATAGTAACCCAAGTCCTGCTGTATATCCAATCAAAGATCAGCACAACCAACACAAGTTTTGCACCGGATATAAGAGCATTCTCACCGCTATTTCTCATTTAATTTTTAAATCGGCTTTGAAAAAAATTGCTCCATAAAAACTAAATATTTTAGAAATGATATGCGCACATCACTGTCGATACAACTTCTTAGAATTATTATAATAATTATGTATGGTGTAAAATATGCAGAAATATATTCTCACCTTCATGTGCCAAATTTTTTAGTGCCTACAACATGTATGGTGCACCAGAAGTTCACAGTTTCGATTGAAAAAATTAGTCCAACTTGTAGATTTGCCCATTCATCCCTCTATTCTACTCCCTCCGTCCAAATATTTGGACACCAACCTTTTTCAAGAGCCATCAGAATACAACATTTTAGCATTTGGATGTAACAAAAATATCAAATTTATCCTCGTTTTATTTTCAAAAATGTAAATGTGACATTTTTAGACGGAGAGAGTAGCATTTATCAGGAGATATCTGGAACAAGACTGTTGCCAATAATCCAAATTGTGAATAGTAAATTTTCCAATCCAGAAATATACTGTAGCATTTCATACTAGAAAAGTTGAAAACCTGGAGCTGATGGTGAGCCGCTGATGCAGTGGATCTTTGTCCCTGTCTCCCCAGCGCATTCATGTTTCTCTCTCTACAGAATCTTGAGATAAGCTGATGGTGTGAACTTGTTGATGCAGGGAAGAGAGAGAGAGAGAGAGAGAGAGAGAAGGGTTTTGAATTTTGTAGGCTTGGGACGTATCGGCCCAGCACGTGCGAAGAGGTGCGTGTGAGAGCTGCCAATCTTACGAAATTATAATTTAATACCAAAAATTAAATAACCAGAAATAATAAAAAAAGCACAATACTTTAGTCTTCATCAATGTGATTATACATACAAGTGTTTCAATTAGATGTATTTATTTATATTATAAATAAATAAATGTTTTCATAAATAAATAAAAGATTTGTCGAAATATTAGTATTAAAAAAATTAGCTACCGGATTCGGATATATGGTATGTTTAGACCCCCACATCCGGATCGGGCGGACAGTTGGTGGGGCCCACATGCGGTTTTTTGAATGGGACTAGAGGCAAATAGTAAACGACATGAATGCCGTTCACATGGTGGACCCTTTGCCGTTTCTTGTTGGAAAAGACGCTATTGCCCTTGTTGAAAATACTTTGGAGGGTAAATGCACTCGTGATTCCCGTAGTTTTTTTTTTACGCTGTTGTCGTTTCTTATTTCCAATTTTTTTTTTTGAAGAAACTATAATTTTCAAAAATATATTTAATCTTTTAAATTTATTTCTCTATATATCTTTCTGTCTATATATAGACAGTGCAGTTGCAGTGATTCTTTCACTTTTTTTCTTCTTCCAAATGTCACATGCACTAATGACGGATCAAATATAATTTTTTTTTTCATGCAATACGTCCAAGCCAATTTGTGTCCAATTGAATTAGTGAATATAGTCTAATATCCGTATCTTAATATAATTCTTGGAATGTAAATAATTTGATAATAAAGAACAATAAATCAACAATTGATGCTACAATTGCATAATGAAATAAGTTTCATTGCGTTGAACAATATAATGTCTTATTTTTTTGGCTTTACTTTCAAATATATACCATACACAATTTTCCAAGTAACAGAGTGCAGGACATAGTAGTTACCTCCATAGTTTAAAAACTTTGTTATATTATACTTACTATTTTAGTGTTAAAAATTTGTACATATCGGATTTTAGATCTTTTTAAATAAATTTTAATGATATTTACTCCTTCATTTTTAATTTTTTACTTAGTTGACCACTTCGGCAATTTCCTAATAAATTTGACCGGATACTTGTCAAATAAGTGATACAGTACTAGCAAAAGAACAAATAATTGTTTGTATTCCATGGATTTTCTACTAATAATATCATTAATTAACTTTTTTGTCAAATTATAATGCAAAATAATGTCGAAAGCGTGCATCTTTTGATAATGCTAACTTCATTGTAAATTTAATCCTACATTGCACTATAAAGACAAAAGAATTATATCCGCGTAGAAAATTATGTACATGATTATATACACTTATTTGGTACTTTGGTTATTTATTTAATAATAGAATTAATGTGTAGGACCTAACCATATATATTTTGTGCAGTTTTTGTGTATAATTGCGATAAGTGTTAAATTTAAATTTGTTACAACTATATGGATAGAATTCAACCATAAAAATCAAGAAAAAAATAGTACACATATAATCATATATAAAATTTATTAATAATCAATGTGTGATAGTATCAAATTAATAATAAGTGTACTATTTATGCTAATAATATTACCGCCAAAGAAATTAATATTGTCAGCCACACATGACTATTAAGTTATTTGAGTTTCTTGTTATTGGGCAAAATAAATTATATTTATATTCTATTTTTAAGGTTTAACTGATCTAAAACTTTAACAGTGCTACTTACTTGTGGTTCAGTCCGAGTTATTCTAGTCAAAATACAAAAAATAAATTAAGAGACTACGAAGTAATAAAGTTTCAACATAAGTCGATTATAAACCATTAACTTTGAAAACTAAACACATCTGTCATAATTTTTGAAAATAGACGATATATAAGTTGAAACTATATAATGCATTTATGTACTATGTATGCATATTTATGTGAGATAAATTTCGAATTCATTGCTAGAGAATGGCCATGTAATAAGTGACAAAAATTAAATTTCTTGCTGGAGAATAACCATGTAATAAATGAAATTAGAGAAAACAGGTTGAAAATAAGAGAGATGAGCAGTTGGGTTGGGTTGGATTGTTTTGGGTCATTTTAATTGTGGGTTGCTTTAGATTTTGGCTTGACAACTTATGGTTTAAGTTTGGGTTGGTTTGAGAATTTTTTGGGTTTGGATTGGATTTGGATTGCTTGATTATGGGTTTGATTGGTTTGGATTGACCCAATTGATATCGCTAATGCCAAGGATCGATTAATGACCATTAACATTGATTTTGCTCCATCATTATCATCATATAAGTCTTAAAAATCCCAATAGATTGGGGTGCACTAAATTTAATAAAATAAGACATCACGTCGGGTCGTTGATGTGAATTTTTCGATACCACTTGTACATATCAAAAGCCATCTTTTTGTCCAACATTGTAATATGTATGTCCTTTAATAATATTTATATCCATGTACTTAGAGGTTTACCTCTATCTTTCATGTCTGTTTTCACTCCAATACTCATAAACTTTATAACCGGTGCATTCATTGGTCTCTTTCTTATATATCAAAACCATCTTAAACGATTATCTCTCATCTTATTTTCAATAGGTGTTACTTCTAACATAATCCGAATCTCTTCATGTCTAGTAATATCGTTTCTAATCTTATCACACATCAACCACAACATACTTATCTCAACTACATTCATCTTGTATTCATCTTATATCTTAGTAGCCCAACACTCACTTTCATACAATAAAGATGGTCACGGTGCGATCCTATAAACTTTTTCTTTTAACCGTAGAGGTATATTACTAAACAAATTATTACCCGAATATACACCCAGGCAAAGGTTGATTCAACTCAAACTGGGTTTTAAATTCCATACTGTACCAACACTAGAGCCAATTGAGCTAATAACCCCAAGCCGTATAATTGGATTATTATTATTATTAAAAAATAAAAGTCTGAGTATAAAATTTTACAATCCCAATCTACGCGTTGGAATTGCAACTTTTACTTAATATTTTCAAGTGAGCTCGGAATTTGGAGCAGCAGAGTAGCTCGGAAGGGAAGGAAGATCGAAAAATTATTAGAGATGTGCAAAACTCGTACTAGAGATCTCTATCTAAGCGCACTGAGAGGTCGTGACTCGGATTGTGTCTGGCATCTTTAATAAATGCTCATTTGATTGTAACTTATAAACTCTAGTTATTTAGTTTTGTGGCGTAGAAGATATAGTATTTGTTTCCTCAACTTTTAAGGTGATCTTATTTTTTTATTTATCTAAATAAATTGTAAATTTTAAACTAGATACTTTTATTTTTGTGCGGCTAAATTTACTCACGATTCGTGCAGTTTTTATTGATACTTCTATTTGGACCCCATTGTTTTAATTGGAACAGTAAGCATCATTTTGTTTAAGATATGGACAGGTCTAGTCCAAAATTTTAAGAAAAGATAAATATTTGTTCCACGCCCGGTACTGAAAAATTCCCGGAGCCAAAAAAAAAAAAAAAGAAAAGACCTTTTATATATAAAAAAAAATCAAATTTTTATCGCCTAATATCAACAAGTTTTTGGTTATTACTGTATGAAAATTACCTCTCATCTAAAATGATTTATTCTTACATTTTTAAATACAAAGTCATCAATTATGCATTAAACATCAATATTTTTCAACATATTCTTTTCAATACTTATGATTGTTAAACCGAACATATTAAGTGGTAATAGTCACAAGTGTTACTTTTCACAGTTATTATGTTTTTAGAAAATAAAGTAAATTTAAGATATTTTGAAAATTTGAGTTGATTAAAAGGGCTTAGTGGTTTATTAATTAAAAATTATAAAAGATAGACACTAGAGATTGAGTAACTCTGAGACCCGTACTAATACAATGAATGTTAGGAATAAATTATCAATTAGAAATAAGTTAATAAAAAAAAATGAAAATTTTTGAATAATCCCAGTACGAGTTGACAAAAAATAATAAAATATTATATGATAAAAAAAAAACATATAAACAGACAATTCTGTACATAGAAAAAAGTTTGGGCTCCCTATAATTTTTGCAGTTTCTCCTCTATTTCTCTCTCAATTTTTTTGATTTTTTTAAATAAATAATAAAAAAAAAAATTAGGTCCCTAAAATTTTTTGTCCCTGAACAGTTGTCGTGGCTACCCTATCCCAGGATCGGCCCTAATTTGGTCATTTATATCAAATTTTCTCATATTAAAAATCTAATGAGCACAAAGTTGGAGAGATATCAACATAAATGATGGCAAAAAGAAACCGTCAACACTTGTGTAAATATACAATCCAATCTCATCCATCAATAATTATAAAGTAATTAGCATGTAACTCGCGTGTTGCACAGATGATATGCAATTATATTTTTTTAATTGCTAGATAAAATTAGAAATGATATTATTTTGTATTTTTTCCATTTTTTGGTATTATTTTTTAGTTTTATATTTGTTTTTGATTGATTTATTATATAGAGTGATAATAATATATACATTTTTTCTTCTTTTTAAATATATTTTTTATATATATTTAACGTATATATTTTACTCAAATTTATAGATTTAATATATAACAATTAGATAATAATTTTTAATTATTATTTTACCAGCAAATTGACATTGACATAATAAATACATAATTTTTCAAAAATTTTACATATTTTTTTTAAAATTATAATTTTTATTCTTTTATTTCAATTCATAAAGTTAATCTTGGTATATATTTTACTATAAAATTTGGTTTGTTTACAAAATATTAGGTTCAGAATATGATAGTATTTTCAAATAAAATAAATTCTTATATATATTTAACGTACATATTTTACTCAGATTTATAGATTTAATATATAACAATTGCATAATAATTTTTAATTATTATTTTACTCGTAATTGACATTGACATAATAAAAACATAATTTTTCAAAAAATTTACATCTTTTTTATTTTAAATTATAATTTTCATCATTTTATTCCAATTCACAAAGTTTGTCCTGGAATATGTTTTACTATAATATTTTGTTTGTTTACAAAAGATTAGGTTTAGAGTATGATAATATTTTCAAATAAAATTTATATTGCTCTAATGCACAAAGTCAGTTTTAATATATATTTAAAATTTATTTGCATATATTTTCAAGAAAAATAAGTTCAAAGGAATTATATTATACTAATATTTTCAAATAATATAATATAATTTTAATAAGTTATATTTTTCAATAAATTTAGAGTTGATAGATATGTGTTATGATTAAACGACTTGTTAAAATATTATACAACCACTTAATGTTATTAGAGTGAAAATAGTAAAAAATTTAACTTTTATATTAATAAGAGATGTCATATCATGCTAATATGCTAGTGGATCGATTTGTGACACTGAACACAAATTCTGCTACCAGAAAAAATTATTATAAGTATCCCGATATACATACAGGTAGAAAAAATTACCACAATAAGCTTGTTTTGAAAATATTTTACCAAATTCAGTACATTTTCAAATTATTTACCAAATCCATCCTATTTTTAAAAATCATCATTGGCAATGGTGTTTTCAATAAATTCGTTGTTGCCAACGGTAGATCTCTACTTAACATCTACAAATTCCATGAAGAGATTGTACAATTTAGTCCATTTTTTTTTTTTTAAGCCTCATTAGTATTAATTCCAATACGACATTTGTCAAGCCAATATTATAATTCGCTCTATAAGGAGTTACAACGCGACTAGATTATCACGAGCATAGGCAATAAATACTGAAAGTTAGACTATAAATACACTACAAAATATAAAATTAGTTTGATACAAAAATAAATAAATATCTAAAATTATATATTAGGTTAGAAATACACAAAAATATATAACAGGTCCAACCAACTAAATTGCACCCTCAATAGAAATTAAACACAAACTCTATTCCCATTTATGAATTTTTGCATCTACCGCTAATGGTCTAAAACTCACAAGATAAATTGATAGTCTATTATATTCAGCATTCACTATTCGACATTCAAACACAATTACTCCTAGCTCAAAACATTTATTGCTTGGTTTATTGCCGGATATGATGTTTAATTTGCCATTTAAGCCCCAATAGGAAATATTCCTTTGGATTTGTGGTATGAAAAATTAAACAAATCTTACTCGAAAGCCTATTTTTTTATATAATATATATATCTCAAATTATACACATATATAGAGAGAAATACATCTATAAACATATCTGAGTGAGGGAGAGAAATGAGAGGGCAACACCGATCAATAGTGGTCCGATCGACGATGATGCTAAGCGAGGGAAAGAAATTATCTCCTACAATATTTATCTGCTTAATTTTTTGGTATACAAGCTATAATATTTATCTGCTTAATTTTTAAAATTAATTTTTTTGCATTATTTGCTTAAATAAATTATAAATTTTAATCTAGATACTTATACTTTTCTTTAAACAAACGTAAATTAATTTATTTGCTTAAATTATAAAACCTTGCAATCCTTAGGGATGAATGAATCAATATACTATTACTAAGTAGTATCCAATATACTATTAAT
>MKEJ01067692.1:0-21707 GCA_001753735.1 Embelia ribes | reverse complement strand
AAAAAAAAAACCCAGATCTGAGCTGCTCACAGAAATCGGATCCAATCCTAAACCCTAGCTAACCTCTCCCACCCTCTCTCCGCCTCTCTCTATTCCAATCTCTCCTCTCCCCAGAGAGATACCAAACCCGCCAAGTGTCGCTAAATGGATCACCGAAACGGCGCCGTCTCCATGTGCTCCCACCTCTCCGACTTCCGATCCCGCCACGTCGGATCAAAACCCTTCCGCGCCTTGCAAGACTGCATCCGAATCCGGGTTCCGGGTCGGGCAGCGATCCGCCGGGATCCGGCCGAGCTCCCCCGCTGCGCCACCTGTACCGCCCCCACGCGCCTCTACGCCTGCGTCACGTGCGCGTCCCTCTCCTGTCGATCGCACGCGCCGTCGCACGCACGTGCCGGGCACGAGATCGCAGTCGATATTGACCGGGCGGAGCTCTTCTGCTGCGTGTGCCTTGACCAAATCTACGATCGGGATTTCGACACCGCCGTCGTGTTGTCTCAAATCCCGTCTCGGGCTGGACCCTCGCGGCCCGAGAACTTGCGGAAACGGAGGCGGGTGGATTACCGGCCGTGGACCCCGGACGTGCTCGAAAAAACGTTGATCGGGAAAAACACGACCCCTTTGGACCCCTCGGAGTTCCCGAGAGGGCTACGGGGGCTTAATAATTTGGGGAATACGTGTTTTATGAACTCAGTGTTGCAGGCATTGTTCCACACGCCGCCGCTGAGGAACTATTTCCTCGGCGATCGACATAATCGGTATTTTTGTCAACAACAGAAGAACGGCGTTAGTAAAAGTCCGAGGCTTTGTTTGGCTTGCGACATGGATGCGATGTTCTCGGCTGTTTTCTCAGGGGACCGCATGCCCTATAGCCCTGCCAAGTTCTTGTACAGGTCTATTTCGAGCTCGTGTTTTTCGTAGAATATAAGATCAATATGATCATGATATAATTGTAGTGAGTAATTAGTGTTGAGTCTGGTTTGTGTAATGTGTTGAAGGAAATGGAGTAGCTTGGAAGAGAGAAATGTTTTACCCATTTTGTGGGACCAAGAGAACTCCAATCCATGTTTAAGTCATGTTCTATTTTCTCCCGTTGGATCGGTTTTAAGCTAGATCTAACGGTTCTGGTATAATATGGTCATTTTTATTCCAACCGTTGGATCTTATTTAAAATTGATCCAATGATATGGATTGGATGTGGGGGTTCTAATTAAATGAGAATTGGAGCACCCCTTCTCTCCATTTGATGATATTGACAGCTGCTCTAACATTGCATGTATATATTGTGGATATTGTATTGAATAGTGTTTGTACTTAATCTGCTGATTTGTTAGTAGTTGGGCCCTGACCTTTGAGGGTTTTTGAGACAGATCTTTCTCCTGAAAGCTCGAATCTTGTTGAATGGGTTGATTTCAAATTGTGTTTTTCGTCGTAGTGCAGTATATGATCAGTGTGATTAGTATATAATTGGTTGTAGATAGTTGATGTTGTGAGCAAGTTGGAGTAATTGTGAGAGATGAATATTTTGCCACAGTGACTGTTAGTTATCTTGCTCTTTTTATCTTAGTCTAATATTGCATGTACAGTTTTTTCTTAAGCTGGTTTGTTTTGTAGCATTTTGATATAATGTGATCGAGGTTTTATTTAATTGTTGTAGGTAATCAATGTCAAGATTGGCTTCTTTAAGTTTTTCTCTTATTTTTTTAAGCAAATGTGGTAGATTGCTAGAGAGAAATATTTTACCCTTATTGAGATATTGACATTTGTTGTTCCTGATCTATGCATTTTGTTCTAACATTAACAATTATGTGTTAGGAAGTGTATGTTCTTCACCTGCTGATATGCTAATCGCAGTAGTTGGGACGTTAAATTTTGAGGGTTTCGAGAAAGAAAGTTGTGTATTTTTTGATTTTTGAAAACTTTTTACAGTTGGTGGCAGCATGCTGCAAACCTGGCTAGTTATGAACAACAAGATGCTCATGAATTTTTCATTTCCATGCTTGATGGGATTCACGAAAAGGTGGAGAAGGATAAAAGGAAGCCCCAGAGCCAAGGTAATTTTGTTTTCCCTACAAACCCTTTTTTTTTTTTGCTGTCCTTGTTTTCTTAAAGGTTTCCTTATGTAAATTGGAAGTTTTATGTACACAGGGGGCTTGAGCATGTAAGTGAAACTTTTATTGGAGTTATGCTGCTTGTGAAGAATATTCATCCACTTGTACTAGCTGAAGAATCACTACTCACAAAAATCTATACAATATCTCAATTTCTTTTTGTTGCTAAAAATGCATTCGATGTTATTCCAAGGAACCATTTGGGAAATCCGTTTCTGTGATCTGGGCCATCTGGTTTTCAAGTCTTCATGCTACTATGGGTTTCCTTTTTCCTTGAATATATGCATATAATATTAATACTTGTCATGCTGTTGCGGTGTTTAGTAGATAATGGTTCTTATTTTGTAAGTGACAGTTGTTTCTAATCTTGCCAAGTTAATGGTGCAATTGTAAACTTTATATACCAAATTCTTAGATAATTTTATTTATTTATGACATTGATAACTTTGTTACTGGACTCATCTATATTTGTTCCTATATAGGTTGATATCTCATAGTTGTGCTTCAAG
Source organism: Embelia ribes (assembly GCA_001753735.1). Taxonomy (NCBI): domain Eukaryota; kingdom Viridiplantae; phylum Streptophyta; class Magnoliopsida; order Ericales; family Primulaceae; genus Embelia; species Embelia ribes. Next base: position 19,087 of record MKEJ01067692.1, on the reverse strand, counting down.
ATGTAAAGATTCTGATTATGTTGTTACAATTTTCTCGAATTGATTTCATATGACCATCAAATATTAGTTTGAATGGGTCGAATCAATGAAACCAATAGTTTGGGGTCCCTTAGGGTTGAGAGAGATAATAAATACACTAAAAGATAATACCCACAATTGAACAAGTACTCTCTTGATGTCTCTGTTCTGATTATTGTGGTGCTAGTACTGTGTTCTGATCGAGCTAATCCGAAATACTTCTAAAGGTTAAATGGTAACTGCAATATTGTATTGCAGGGTGTGGGTTTAGGTCCTTTGTTGCTTTAGGAGTTGGCAAGTGCTCTCAGATTTAGGGCTAATTATCAGCGTGCCAGAATTTCGTCTGCTCCACTTCAGTAAGTCTCCCTATTCCCAAGTCTACTTGGTTACAAAAGAGGAATTTCTTGTGTGACGTAAATATCTGATTTTAACTCCTCTTGTGTCATTTTTAGGGTCAGATGTATGCCTAATGCCAAGCCTTCTGAGGTTCGAGACTTTAACTTAGCAAACCTAATTAGGTTGGAGACTTTAACTTGCCAAGCCTACTTGGTTTTAAACCTATGTAACCAATAGTTTCGACCAAATAGTGTCTGAGAGCTCTGTGATTGTCTTGCAGATTTGACATTTTGGTTAGTTTAAGAACTTGTTATTGAAACTATATCGGTTTGGCGATGATTGAACGAGTGTTACCTCAGTAGCAACATCGTAGACCATCTCGTGTTTGCCGCAGCTGCCTAAATTCTTACAACTTGGCTCTATCACCTTACTTACAGTGTATTAGGTACAATATTGCACTGTGAAAAGGTGTTCGTGGAAGTCAGTGATCAAGTCAAGTGGTTGTTGAAGTTTAGTTAGGTGCCTCTAGAAGTCTTGGTATCTTCCGTCTAGTTTAACCCACCGAATGAGTTAACCTAAAAGAATGTCTTCTGCTTTGCCTACTGTTGTAGAGGGATAAGACAACACCTCAAGTTTATCCCGGTTTCGGGTCGGAAGGAATTGATAGGGTCAGATTTGGTGTCCCAAAAGGGTCAAGTTAGTCTCGTGTGTGGTTAATTTGTTGAAAGATGATCTGGGGGCTTGTGCCCCACTTATATAAATTAAAACTTCAAATCTCTGCAAGTTATTTTTTGCTTGAGTTGATAAACAACTTTCTTTTTTGAGTGGTTCCCAACATAATATGCCATGTTAGTACCAGAAAATGACTTAAAAACTTTGATTATTCGCTCGGCAGTCATTTGTTCGATGCTGTAAGCACATGGGTTCTTTGTTTTTTCTATTTGCTGTTGAATGACTGTGATTCTAGTTTATCATCAAAGAAGATAATGGAATTCTAATTATAAATAGCATGTAGATATGCTTTTAACTGTATTTATTACTTTGTGCAGGCAACGGAGAGTGTTGCATTGCTCATAGAGTTTTCTCTGGCATATTACGATCTGATGTTATGTGCACTGCATGTGGATTCACATCTACAACGTTTGATCCATGTGTTGACATCTCATTGGACCTGGAGACTAACCATGGGGCTTCTGCGAAGACCTCATCCACAAAGTCCCATAATTCTTGCAATGGCAAGGAAAGTAACAAGAATTCAAGCCAAAACTGCGGAATGTCTACTCTAATAGGGTGTTTAGACCGTTTCACTAAGGCTGAAAAATTAGGATCCGAGCAAAAGTTTTTTTGTCAACAGTGCCAAGTGAGACAAGAATCTCTCAAGCAGATGTCCATCAAAAAGCTTCCTCTGGTTTCTTGCTTTCACATCAAAAGATTTGAGCATTCTCCTATACGAAAAATGTCAAGGAAAATCGACCGATATTTACAGTTCCCTTTCTCCCTGGACATGGGACCTTATCTGTCCTCGTCTATCTTGAGAAGTAGATTTGGAAATAGAATATTCTCTTTTGACGGTGACGATTTGGATTCTCCTAGTGAATTATCTTCAGAGTTTGAATTATTTGCTGTTATCACTCATAGTGGGAAGCTAGATGCTGGGCATTATGTGACTTATTTGAGATTGAGTAATCAATGGTACAAGTGTGATGATGCTTGGATTACTCAAGTGAATGAGAACATTGTGAGAGCTACACAAGGGTATATGATATTCTATGTGCAGAAGATGCTTTACTACAAAGCAAGTGAAAAGCAAGCTGCTCTGTAATTTCTTGGGGAGAGCAGGTTCCGTATATTTGGAAAAGAAAGATGCTAGGCGTCCTGAGAAAATGTACTGAAAATGGATTCTTTGGATTTCTGGGACTGTTGGATCGCGAAGAACGATCTGATCCAAGGATTATGGACTTCTGGGTTTTGGACAGTTTTTTCGGAATGCCTAGCATTAAGCAGAACAATATCAAAACAGTATTGGAACTGAAAAAGCAAGCTGTGTCGTGTGAAGCAGTCTGGGAAATAAAAAAGAGCTGCATAAAAGCATGAGCAATAATAAGCCAGAGTTGGATTGAAAAGCGAGTTGCTTTTTGTTACAATTCTTGAGAGATTCGAGCCAGTTGGTGTATCTGGAAATAAAAACTCCAGTGCAGAAGCGGAAACAATATTAAAACTAGCATCAACTTTTTTGAAGAAACATTATGGCATTTTTTAGATATGCCACCTAATTGCTATGAATTTTTGATAAGGGAGCAATTTGCTCATTCTGACATGAATGGATCAGATTTTGAGAGGAGAATTGATTATCATTTTTCAAGTGTTATCCAAGATTTTTTGTATTGACAGGAATATGAATCATTCGTGGCAAAAAGAACAAAATGAGAAAAGAATCATATTGATGGGTTTATTTTGGTGTGCATTGGTTGTGCTAAAAGTACTCTATAGTTATATATGCTACTGTATCTTGTATTATTTTTCAGGCCAATAGTAGAACCCAAGTTATATACCAAATATATCTGCCCATATGATGAGCTATTCTCTCTGTGTTTCACATGGAGCAATTTGGGGATACAATTGTGATCAAGGCTTAATTTTGATTGATTTGTGCTGTTGATACTTCAAGTATTGGCCGGATGCACATGAATAGGCTTAAAACTTCGAAGAGTGCCCTTAGGACTTATCATTCTTGGTACGACGGTCGATAATTGTCAATATAAGAAGTATACTACATCTTGTACTCACTCGTGTAAGAGCAGTAGAGGATGGCTCAAATCCCATCTGGGCAAGTTTGTTGATGGTGAAAAATCAAATTATCCTCGATGACGAAAAACACTAGTAATATGCGTTGGTATGAGCACGTACAACTCCTAATACACCAGATTACGAAGGATGTTGATGGAGTAGTACATGTTATTGTATCCTAGCCGTACATGATATTACTTTCGTGTTTGATAAATAAATATATTTACTTGACTTGAGAATAGTCTAAATAAATGTGAATGAAAAGTATAATTTCAAAATTTTTGCCTCAAAAGTATAAATAAAAATAATTTTATTTTTGCTTATTGAACCAAATATAATTTTTACCGAAAAGTAAAAAATACAAACTATATGGAGGGTGATTACGTCGATATCAATCATTCATTTCATTGTATATATATATTGTAAACCTATCACAAATATTATTTATTTTCCATTGAAAAAGAAAAAGAGAATCAAATTACTTTTCTGTTCTTGTCCCGTATAGAATTTTTCCTCGTGTCGCAGAATCACCACAGCTTGGGATTCCCCTTCTTATCTGATAGACACAAATCCAATCCCCAATTTCTATATTTTTGTCTCTATCTTCAATCGATATTTGCTTTCTCAATGAAATAGAAACATAATTATTAGGGTTTTCAAAGGTCCTGTTGACACGTCATCATAATGGAATTGAGTTGGGTTTAATCCAGATTTTGATGAAGTTTATCGGAGAAGAAAATGGGTGCTTGATTTTATGCTGATTTAGGTTTTTTTCCTTCTTCTCTGATTCGAAGCTCAAAAGCAAGGGTTTAATTTCTATCTCCGATTAGGTCATATATAAGTCCCTCTGTGTGTGTGTGTTTTCTTGTTGCTTTTTGATTTGTCAGTCTTCTGGTGTTATTTAGCGCTTGTCTTAACTTTTTGCTGTTCAACTTTTAAGCTGGATTTATTTGCTATTTTAACATAAATAAGCTAAAAATTGTAAGATGAATGAGTCCAACTTTTTTTTTTGTCAAAAATTAGTTGGCTTATTTGCTGAAAAATTACAACCAAACGTATCCTAAGTCATTATTTTGTTCACTTTTGATTGATGTTTTATCACACTACAGAATATGGTATGGGGAAGATGCCGTCGCCAGCGGGAGATGTATACAGCTACGGAATCACACTTTTAGAGCTTTTCACCGGTAAAAAACCAACAGATCAGAGTTTCACTCGAGGATTAAGCCTAACGAAATGGGTACAAATGAATTTTCCCGCAAGCATAGAGAATGTGTTGGATCCGAATCTGTTTCCAACCAAGGGATCGTTCTGTTGTGATAGTGAAGGCATTAAGCCCCTAGCACAACATCACCATTGCTTGGTCTCGATCCTAGGAATTGGGCTCTCGTGCTCGGTTGATTCTTCCGATGAGCGAATTTGTATTAAAGATGCTCTATACAATCTTAGAAATATAAGAACTATCCTTAGAGGAATTGTAAATCAAAACTGTCCTTGATGTGGCATGCAACTCTTTGAAAATAATAAAATGGACTAAACTGATTTTTATGTATTTAGTCCTTCTAGAGCGCGGGAATGAAAAATAGCTCGTGAGACTGGTCTAGGATTGCGAATGTTGTATTATCGGAGCTAATAATTGCAAATATCGAAACGATGGGGGACAAATAGAATATCTGCTAGAACTATGGGGACCATTAATTTTATTCACCCTATTATTAATAAAATTGGCCTTTCTCGTAAAAAAAAAGAAAGAAAATTACACTAATATATAATCTCCTAAAATTTGTGCATGGAATTACTAAATTTAGAAAATAATGCTACTAAAGATTTTGGTTTTGGGTGGTGAATAACATTTTTACTTTCTAAAAATAGGCAACAGTGTTTCATGGCTAGGATGAATTTCTGTTTTAGCTCAGAGAAAGTAAAGCAGCTTTCTCCGGAATACATTTTCTCTCCCACTTTCTTCATTTCAAACTCACTTTGCCCGAAATTTTTATCCCCATCGATAAAAGTACGTAGATGATACATAAAATAGAGACGAAAAACGAAAGCAGAAACACTTGAGAGTATCGTACCATGAGTGCTGGTGCATCCCCGCGAAAAGTTGGTGGAAAATCAGCCAATGGAAATGAAGAAGCCACCAATCTCTTATCTAGACTATCGCCGGATAAATTATCTCCCTCAGGAAAGAAGGAAAGAGATGGAGGAAATATTCTCACTGTTAGCATCGAGGTCACGCCCGACTCTTCTGGATACGATGATGTGCCACTGCCATTCTCGTGGACGAAGCTCTGGCAATTTACGGGACCGGGGCTGTTAATGAGCATCGCGTTTCTAGATCCAGGGAACCTGGAAGGGGATTTACAGGCAGGAGCCATAGCGGGGTACTCGCTGATGTGGCTCGTGATGTGGGCGACGGGGGTGGGCCTGCTGGTCCAGCTGTTGTCAGCGCGGCTGGGGGTGGCCACGGGACGACACCTGGCAGAGCTGTGCAGGGAGGAGTACCCGTATTGGGCCGGGATCGTGCTGTGGCTGATGACCGAGGTCGCCCTTGTCGCTGCAGATATTCAAGAAGTGATTGGTAGCGCGATCGCGATTAATATCTTGAGTAGTGGGGTTGTGCCTCTCTGGGCTGGTGTTTTGATTACTGCATGTGATTGGTAGGTATGCTTGATCATTTTTCTCCGTATAGTTTTCGAATCGGAACATTAGGTTAGCATTTGCTTATTTTCAAGAAAATGGTTTTTTCGACTGATAGGAAAATTAGTGAGATCACTGAATTAGAAAAAGCACCAGTCTCCTATTTTCGTAGTTTTAAAATGTTTTAATGTAATTAGATATAAGGCCCCACAACAGAACATTCTAGAGCTACGAAAGTACAAGACTTGGACTTGTCTCATTTTGTAATCTCACTAATATTACTAACAATTGTTGAAAATGTGTTCCGCAGACGTATCGTTTTACAAATAGACACCGAAAACAATCCTGATTTAATACCTAAAGAAAGCTGCTTTTGGCAAATTCAATTTCATTACGAGGAGAGTTCATTCTATTGCTTTGTACAGCTTTTTCAATTTTTGTATTGATTTTGTTAGCAGTTGTAAATGATGGTCTCGGTCTTGATAGTTTTGTTTTCTTTTCAACAGTTTCGTCCTTTTATTCATCGAGAGCTACGGAGTTAGGAAACTAGAAGCAGTTTTCGCAGTTCTTATTGGCATGATGGCGTTGTCGTTCGCGTGGATGTTTGCAGACACAAAGCCTAGTGGAAAGGAATTAGTAATCGGTCAGATAGTGTTGCATTTGGTTGTTTTGGAAACAGTTTTCTGGTCTTGAAAACGAAAACACTTGCAAAATGCGTTTGATGAATTGTTCATCAAGAATGGCTTTAAGATTTTTTTTCGCAATCCAATTTAGAACTAGAGAAACATATTTTCGCTAATTCCAAATTCATTTTCCTTGTGCAGAAATGGAATGAGCACAATGATGTTTTTCAAGGCTTCAATGATTTTAGTCTCCACTCTTTGAAAACAAAGAACAAGAATATGACTAAAATGTTGAAACATTACCTTAATTTTGATCATTTTTTTGGATATATTTTACTATTGCGACTGTTGAATCATCATCTCTTTGCAGGTCTTTTGGTTCCGAAACTTAGCTCAAAAACAATACAACAAGCCGTAGGAATTGTCGGTTGTGTCATCACCCCTCACAACGTATTCCTCCATTCCGCTTTGGTTCAGTCTCGAAACACTGATTCCAAAAACATCGGCCAAGTCAAAGAGGCTCTCACCTACTACTCAATTGAGTCCTCTGTCGCCCTTATAGTCTCTTTCGGGATCAACATGTGCGTAACATCTGTTTTTGCTGTGGGATTTTACGGTACAAAACAAGCTCAAACCGTAGGTTTAGAAAACGCGGGCCAATATCTACAAGAAAAATACGGTGGGGGGCTATTGCCGATTTATTATATTTGGGGTATCGGATTATTAGTAGCCGGACAGAGTAGTACCATTACGGGAACATACGCGGGGCAGTTCATTATGGGGGGGTTTCTCAATCTTCATTTGAAGAAATGGTTGAGATCGTTAATATCGCGAAGCTGCGCTATTATTCCGACTATTATTGTTGCCATTATTTTTCAAAGGTCTGAGACGATGTTGGATATTTTAAACGAATGGCTCAACGTGCTTCAATCGGTTCAGATCCCTTTCGCGCTAATACCTCTTTTTACTTTGGTATCGAAAGAGCAGATCATGGGAGTCTTCAAAATCGGACCAATTATGCAGGTAACAGTTTAAGTACTCATAGTTTAATTGTTTTCACTTCTTAAATAGGCAAAAACAATAAAGTTCATAAAACAAGACATAGAAGACTGCAAATTTATTAAGGACTATATATCATACCAATCAAAATATAACATTTGAGCAAAAAATTGGATAAATTATTCGATGCATCCCAACGTCTATACGCGCTAACTCGTATTATTTTGCTTGATAATTTTTTATATAGAGAATAGTATGGACAGTGGCGGCCTTGGTGATCGTGATAAATGGGTACGTGTTATTAGATTTTTTCATGTCCGATGTTAAAGGCTTACTAATGGGCATTGTGGTATGCGCGGTTAGTGCTGCCTATGTGGCGTTCATTTTGTATCTCATTTCAAATGCAACCCATCTTCCTTCCTCGTGGACTAGATTGAAAAGCTCCGAGAGCCATGAGCATGCCTAGGGATAGAAAAGACAGTATGCGCAAACTCGGAAATTAGAGATTGCATCCTTAATTTTGTATAGGATAGACAGTAGATTTCTACTTTTCAACTAGATGCAAACAGTTATTTACGGACCCGAGATTTAGAAATTTTGTGTACTGTGTGTGATTAAATATATATTTGTAGAATGGATTATACAGTTCTTATTAGTACTATGTAACAAGTAGATATTCGTGATTTTTGTTACTTGATTACCCAAGCATAAAATAACAGGTTCTTTTTTACTCATCATCGTATCGTGCACTATGTAACAAGGGCTAACTGTAAGTTACAATGAATGGTCACCAAATGAAATCAAATAAGCTATAAACACAGTACAGAAGGGTCGTCACCTTATCTTCGCAAACTCAGTCATCATCTTTAAATTCTCTGTTAAACGCGATCAGAAACAGAGGTCAGATAAAGAGACGAACTGACTCCTTCACTAAGTTCATAAAAGGAAAAAACTGAAATAATTAAATGGAAACATAGTGGAAAAAACGCAAGTTCTAATTGTTGCAATCATATGATTCGGAATTCACTGTTATCTATAAATATGAAATCTTCAATGGATATTCCAATTAATCAAATAGAACCAATTTTCATTTTTGCATATTCATGGTGGGTTGTGGATCATATAAAATGAAACGTACCTGCGATCAAGGTATCGAGGTTGAATACCAGAGCCTTGACAAGTGGTGCAAGTCAAAGAACCAACACCTTCACAGTTGATACATTTCGAGATTTCTTTTTCGCCACCACCGAGCTCTACCGTCACGTTTCCAACCCCCATACAAAACCTGCACTTCTCTGGACCAAAGAAAAGACAAATAATTTCGTATTTTTGAACATATATTGTCAATTACATTCAAGTTCCATAATACGGAAAACCAATTTACAAAATCGAGCAGATTTGATATCACAGAGCACATTTTTGAACTTTGGTTATCGGTGATATCTCTATCTCTGCCGCAATGGACATAAGAAAATATAGAATAGTAGTAAAGTACGTGAACAAATTCTAAAGTACAAGTCTTGTTTTTCATACCGATTTATATCCACCACTTTGAACTATTCTCCCAATTTAGGGATTCGCCTACAGTTTACAAGATAATCTTTTGCTATTCGAGACCTATATGTACGCATAATGACAAAATCACTATGCTTTTGCCTAGCAACTCGCAAAAATGGCATTAGCTGCACACCATGTAAGAATGGAAACATTGGAAATCACCAAGAAATCGAGGTAATGTTTTGTATACAAGCAACAAGTTATCACCTACTTCACTAGAAACTTTTAAGGTAGATTTGGTCCAACGACACAATCCAATTACGATTTAACACCCAGGCTATGTCGCACCGGTGCAAACCTGAGAAAAGCCATAGTTGCTGTTTGTGCACTTAATCCCACTCAAGGAAAGTACTAATGTGAACATAATGTGTGTGAAAGCATGATAAACAGGACAAATCACTAGCAACTGATTAGGAAAATTGCAAAATTCAATAGGTCAATCAGCCAGAGAGATTAGTTCAATGAACAATGAGCCAACAAGATAGAAAATCGAGAGATAAAGAGTGACATACGAGCACCCGAACCATCGCAAGGGAAGCACGGCTGCGTGTTACTTCTCTTAGCCTGCACCATATCTAAATTTAGCTTATCTTTAAGATAAACATGATATATATGTAGACTATGTCTCATGGACTTGTTTGGTTGCATCTTACAAGTACATAATTATATTTTTTTCGATAGCATAAAAAATTGTACTTTTTAGTCAAATTTAAAAGTACTATAGATTCTTCTAAAAATTATGAAGAAAAAAAATTTGTACTTATTTTTGGTTAGTGTAGTGTAAAATTAGGAAAAGTAATACTTTTTCTAAAGAGTATGAATCAAGGTACCCAAAATTACCATACTTTTTATTTCCACAAGTTTAAATAAGTACTTTTACTAACTGCAACAAATATGTTATTTTACTCAATAACAGAGGCAGTCCTACAATAAAGAAAACACGGATTTTGGTAGTAATTTATTTTTTCAAAAGATAAACCATTTTGCATATTAAAAACACACAAAGCTAACCAGAAGCATTAAATAATTCTAGCATAAAATGAAATATTTAGCATTTTCCAAATAAGAAATTAACTAATCAAAGAAGAGAAGTACGGAATTATCAATTTGGGTTTCGTAGAAAATCGGAATTCCAATCCCAACGGCTACACTCACAACTCCCACTGATATTGCGACAACCTGAAATTATTAATTATAAAATAAGTTTTGAGAATAAAAAATTCAAAAAATTGAAGGAAAATAAATAAATAAAAAATACCGTGTTTTGGTCAAGCTCAGCTTTAATGGAGGGATAGGGAAGCGGTGAGACCCGACTGAGGGCGAACTTTCGAGGGGATGAGAGAGAGGGAGAGAGATTCAAAGGGGAGCAGAGGAATGGTGAGTGTAGAGTTGACATTTTTTTGGTTTTTTATTCGAAGGGGATTGAAATATGGAGGTCTGAATGACTCAGAGAGATACGGAGAGAGATGGGAAAGAGAGAGAGAGAGATGGAGATGATGAATGAATCGGCCACACGAATTGGGTGGGAAACCCGGACCCGACCCTTTCTCTGAGAATTTCCCACCTGTATTTCTAAATAAATATTTTTCCTTTTATTTATTTGTTTAAATGAGAAATATTGGACTTAACTATTTGACTCCGAATATATTAATGATTCGGATTCAAATACTGGATTAAATCCGACATTTATAGGATGCCAATGTTGTGATTCGCCCGCAACTATTTCATAATTTATCGTTATTCTTCCCGATTTTCCTATATATCAATACTTGAAAACTTTGCCACAAAGTTCATCCTTTATGCTCTTAATTATAGACATGCGCCATAGCATAGCCATCCGTAGTATAGCCATTATCGAAACTACTAATACGACCATAATATTTTTATTTTTATTTTTTGAACTGTCCTACTACCATAATTATGTGAGTAGTAAGTAATTTCATGAAGTTAGTCACACGACATTTAGCACGATACATCGCCGATCTTGTATTATTGTCATCAAACAGATCCACGAGCACGGAATTGGGTCACATTGCTAATTTTAAGCAACGAGAAATCACCATAGCTCGACCACAATTTCTACACGACGACTCTGTAAACTAGCAATACGTTAAATTATGCTTCTTCTCTCTGAGCTTCTTACATAGTTTCTACCTCATAACGCAACATTTACACACAAATTTTTCTCTTCTCCTTGATCGTATAATACCCGGTATGTGACCCAATTATTAATTAAGCTCCAAGTGGCTTGCATTTGCTTGTTGTGGAGTTAATGCAGCGGGAGGGTGGAATGGGAATTCCCTTAGTACTCGAAAAAGATGGAGGGGTGATATGGCCTTTTTGCTTTGGAATTGAGCAAAGACGAGGTAAGAGGAATAAGATTATGTCCTTGGTGTGGCAACATGGGTATGTACATAGGGTGAAGTAGTTCTAGCGATGGAGCAAATGGGATAGATATAGGGGGATCTAGTTTCCTGTTTTGCATATTCTGGTTATAGTGGGGTGAAGAGAGGTCCATGGGCTTGTATTGGGAAGCGAACTGAGAGGCTGAAATCCTCTGTTGATGCTGACTTGGCGACGAAGCATTACCCAATTGGGTAGGATTGCTTGCGTAGGATTGGATTTGCATCTGTACCTGTGATCAATACAAAAGTTGTGATCATGCTTAGTGGCAGCAGTGACTGATTTATATAACCAACTATATAAATTTGATCTTTATTGGAAGCAAATGGTTCATTTCTTATCACAGAAACAAAATTCGACTAAGCTAATTAATTGCTGATTAGAAAAAACAAAATGAAAAATAACCTGTTTTGCTGCAGTGACTGGGAAGTAGTCAGTGAAAGGTACATTGGAATAATGACTTTGGGGATGAGAAAAAGGTATGTTTGTGTGATTTTGTGCAATAGATTGCAGATATGGAAGATGACACTGAGTCCACGGTTCGATCAAATTTCCCGTTTTGGTAGCAGTTTTAATAGCTTCCACTGCCCCTCCTCCAGTTGACAAGGATAAGAAATCGAAGTTCTGAAGAAACCAAAAGCAATCAAACTAATTGTTTTCAAAATGACAAAAATGAATGTGTCCATTAGGAAAACAAGTTTAGTCTTACGTGTTTACTTGTAGGGTAGAGGGTAGGTGTTGGGGAAGGCTGTTGCGAATCCTGGAGGAGTCTCTTATGCAGAAGAACAGCATTTCTGATTTTGTTCTGATCCTTCTCTGCATCTGAACTTCTGTTACCGATTTTGACGACAGATTTGTCTAGACGAGCATCTTGTTTTGGTGTCTCAATTTCAGTCAACTGATTAAGAGGCTGCATAGAATTATTTTTCCTTTTTTCATCCGCTTGCATACCCTTAATGAGATGACCTATGTGAACATGGGCAATACATCTCTTCCGTGATTTGTTTCTAACTACAGGATCTCTGGAAACCTGTGTTATTAAAACATACCTTAATAAATGTCATGGAAAAGCTTCTAAATTAAAGACAAATCTGGCATTTAGAAACTAAAGCAGCATCTTGCATTACCTCATCAGTCAAAGTACCATTCTTTGACGAACTCATCGAAACAGAATAATAGGCACCGGGCGAGCTGTGACAACACATAAAAACAATGAGACTGCAAAAAAGGACTTAAAACTATAAAAAAGGACTTAAAACTATAAAGAGCAATTATATAAAACTAAGATAGGAAATTACTTCATCGGAGATCCCTTAGTCTCAGCTCTGACCGGTACTGCTGACGACAAGCCTGGCCACAACCCTGATTTCAAAGAAACATTTTTAGATAAATATCATATTATAGACGAACTACATTCCGTCCCAAAATATCATTCGCGTTACCACGTGGATACCTATAATTTTGCTATTCTCAGTTGTCAAATGTCGCTCGTGTAGACCTCCAACAACTGCACCCTGAACAAATTACCAAATACACCATTACAAGTAATAGAGAATACCTGAATATAATATATTAGCTTATAACTGTTAAAACATTCACTACTGCTACTGCAATTTCTGGTCTCCTCTTCAGTGGTGCAACTTCCTCGTGTACAAGCTGCTTGAAGCTGCAATGAGTTATACTTACATATTAGACAACATATGGAAAGTAGAAGTATTTTGTGTATTATAGCTGAAAGGTACTCACTTGGTTATCATACTCGGTTCTGCATCAAAGTTGCCAGAAATTGAAACACATGATAGCTTGGGATAGACAGGTTGAGCCATTAAGGACACCGATTGGTCGATCGGACATTTGACCTCTAAAGTTTCTTGAGCAGTCTCTTCATTTTCTGGTGCTATGGAGAATGAAAAATCAAACGATTCAACTCCACAATAAGCAGAGAAATGGTATCAAAATAGGGCGGTCGAATTTATCAAACCTAATGGCGGAGACTTAGCTTCTGTCATCTTGTTATTGGTTTGGAACATTTCGGCCAAAGCAAATAGAGTCTCAACCGCTTCTTCCTCATCCTTCGTGATCAGATCATTCCCGAGATCATCTTTTTGCTGCAAATTCAACTATAGATCATCAACAAAAAATGAAAATAAGTAATAATTTCACCATTGTAGCTTGAAAATGATTAGTTATTACATAAACTCTTAATTTCATTTTGCCTTCCCCTCCGGTTGATCGAACTCTGTCGATGGCATAGTTCGGATTCTTCCTATCTGGCAATGGTGGTGAAACCGATTCACGACTGCGCTTCTTCATCGCTAAGGAATGAAAAAGAAAGTAGTTTTCAACCATTCAGATTATATTTATAGACCAACAATGCCATAAATTGAACACATTGCAAACTCTAAATTTAAATAAACATCAGTATAGTTGCACCAAGTATACTGAATATGCAGTTTGGATAGAACCGCATAAAGGTATACGTAATTTGAGGGGGGGAAAAAATTACTATGGAATCTTTACACTTTAATAGATAAACCATCTGAGCAAAGAATAAAGAAAAGGAAAATTCCTAGTGACCCACAAGATAGAGCAGACTAAAATCTGTGGGCTCCAATAAACTGATGCCAAAAATCAACCCAACGTTTAATAAAATGACAGATACTGAAGAAAATATTGAAAAGTAATCAGAAAATTTCCAATAAACTGATGCACAAAATCAACCCAATATTTAATAAAACGAACACATAATCAAAGAAAACAAAAAAAATATCAAAAACTAATAAACTAATACCCCTATAGTATACCAAACATTTAATAAATTGACATATAATTAAGCAAAATTGAGAACTTGTCTGAAAATTCCTAAAATTTCAGCTATTGTTTCATAATTGCGGACCTGATCTTAGTTTACGAGGAACCAAGGCATGATTAACAGTGTTGCAATCTCGAAGAACCTGCAAAAAATTAACACACAATTAGCACTGAATTTCTCAAAAAAAAAAAAAAGAAAAGAAAATCCCAATCAGGATTAAGTAGAAGTAACCTTTCTGGGTTGCTCGAATTTCTTCTTGAATTTAGAATTGGACCCAATTAAACCCATTTCTCTCTCTTCTTTAGCTGAACTCAATCTCCTCATTCTCTCTCTCTCTCTCTCTCTCTTCAATTTCTCCGAATCAGCAGCATCCACACTTGCACCTTCAATTGAAACAGTTACAATTAATTTATTCCAAAAACAGAGTCTCACTCATGGAACTATACGCAGAGATTTATCCCAAAAATCAAATTGATTACACTTGTGCCTTCAATTGAATCAATTAAATTAAAATTTATATGGACAAAAACAGAGCACAATCCAAAACAGAGTGTCATTCATGGAACTATCTGCCGAAACTTATCCAAAAAATCAAACCCAATAAGAAAATACAGATATAGACAAATATTAATGTACATACAGTGAAGAATATATAGAGTGAAATTAGAAAATAAGGGGTTATCTCCGAAAAAGAAGCAAGAAAATTGGGATTGGTTTGAAGGCTTTTATTTCTCTCCCTCTCTCTCTGTGAAGCAGGGATTCACCGGAAAAGAGGGTTGGCAACAAAAAATTGGCAAAAGAGAAAAAGCGAATCGCACTTTATGCTCAGAGAATCGGGTTCTTCACGATATATACATACATACATACATATAGAGAGAGAGGGGGGTGGAGGGGCCAAGAAAATGCAGTGGATCCCAGCCCAATTTAAAATTCATAAAACAAATGAAGTAAGAAAGAGTAAGGAATTAAAAATTGGAAATCTCTATTAAACAATGAAATTAATACCAACAGATACGATAATCCATACATATTCGAAATTAAATTGATAAAAAAAATAAAAAATTAGCACAGCAGAACTAAATCGAAACTTCAATTTAACACCAACACATACGATATTTCATACAAATTCGAAATTAAATTGATAAAAATAGCATAGAAGAACTCAATTGAAGCTAAAATCACCTTAGCAATTGGAAACTAGAGAAGAATCATTAGTAGAATTAAAAGACCTTTAGGTTCAACGATTATCTCTCTGTGTGTTTATATTCCAAACTGCCTAGAGAACATATAAAGAACTCATAACAAAGAAAAAAAAAATATTAAATTCCGGAGAAAATGCAGTGGATCTCAGTCAAACTTAATATTCATGAAAAAATATTTGAGTATAAATTGACAATCGACAAAATCCAGTCAATCAAATTCATATAAGCAGGGACATATTCACTACAAATTCGACATTAAATTAATCAGAGATGGCATGGAAGAACTCAATCGAAGCCAAAATCAGCTTTGAAATTAGTAATTAGAAAGAATAATTGGAATGATTAAGCAACCTTTCGATTCTCAAGAACGATCTATATTTACACATATATATGTGTATATAAGTCTCTCTCTCTCTCTCTCCCTCTCTCTCTCTGTATATTCCAAACTGTCTAGAGAAGTCGGATTCGACCCATAACAGACGGAAAAATTGAAGCTTTCTCTCTCTTCAAAATCAATTCTAACAAATAATCAATGCATTACACAATTCGCCACTCTCTCTCCCTCTCTTGCAATTTATAGAGAGGGATAATTACACTCAGGTGTCTTCACAGTTCAATCCAAAATTCTATTAGGTACCGGAAGTTGATATGGTATCAATTCAAGGCTCCTAATTTTGAACGGGTGACACAAATGGTCTATATTATGAAGTCGAAACCATCTAAAATGACGAAAATTTCTCGCTCCATTTAAGAATTAAATGGTCTTCAAAATTGTGGTTCACTTCCAGAAATAGGTGTCGTTAAAATTTATAAATTTAATATATAGCCTACATTTAATATATTTTGTATTCTTAAAAAAATTATTTTTAATTCATCGAAGATGTATGAATTTTCATACACCAATGAGTTTGTATTAAAAATAAGTATGTATTTATGGTGGTCCCTACATGTATTAATGGATACATATCTTTCATTCAAGACCAATGGTATATGAAATTTCTACATTGGCAGTAAATAAAAATTAAATTCTTCTTAAAATATTCACATTTATGATTTGTATATGGTAAATTTGGGAAAAATAACAACAATTAATGCATGTGGCTCATTTATTAATATTTTCTTATTAAGTTAAAGTTCCCGCAATAAACTAAATCAATTTGACGGAGGAGATACTAAAAAAGATCAACGTGTGATTTAATTGGAGAAAAAAAAATAGTTTTATGATGATTTATATTTGTCTTCTAATTTGAACACTTAAGATATTTAAAATGAGAAAAAAATTATAAGAGGCATCAATTATTGGCCTTTCTTAAATTTGGGACCGAAACTACCTCCTATTCAAAAAGTGGGTCTATTACTGATATAATGAAACCTACAGGACCAAATAGAATTACCTTCTCCTCTTCTCACTTCGTTTCATTCCTAAATAGATGATGTGGGGCGATGTGTCTTTACAGCCGTTGGATCTTCTTGTAGAACCCACCACTGTTATCCTACGTGGCTGCCACGTGGAATGCTTACCGTACTTGAAAGTTGAACCACGACCCTGCCAGCGTGTAAAATCTTCCGTTTTGCCGGGATGAAATGGACGGTCATGATTCGTCCTACAAGATGAGGCCGTTGATCTAACGGCCCATTTCGGATGTAAAATAGTATGCGCTCAAAACCGAGTTATTGCCAAATTATATTTGGTTGTAACTGCTAGAAAACATTGTGATCCACGTGAGCCAATTAATGCTAGATGCTTGCGTATATATAGAATGTTTATGAAACAAATCATGTGAATTTTATATGGAGAGATTTAGATAAGCATGTTTATAAGTAGAATTAAGAGATTAGTTATGAGTATTTTTAAAATTTACAATTTTAACTATCACATGTCCAATGTTCGTCTGCTTTAAGTTGAGTAAAATCATTATTATTGATAGTTATGTCTATATGGTTGTATTTTATCCATAACCCACGTATCAATTATATATTCTGACCAACTCTCGGAAGTCTTATCCTTAAGTGTGTCGCATCAAATTTGTACTCACCACAAATCCAAAGGATATCGTTAGAGCTTTCAATCAAAAGTAAAACTCGTGGACACGATCTACAAACCCACGCAACAACCAACGAATGGACATATCTAGGCGATCGTCGGCATTAAGGTAGACTCGACCTGTACTGGGCCCTTGAGTATGGGTCATATATTTAATCCCTCGGATCTGCGTGCATGCGACTCACACACCTTTGAAAATGCTGACCCAATAACCAGTAGACCTATCGATTCCATGCCGGGTCTAACCCCAAATTAAATGCATATGTCTAGTCATATCATACTTCATCCTTTTTAAAGTGTATATATATATATATATATTTTAGCAAAAATTAAGTACATAGTATCCAAATACATTTCATTAAATATTTAATTTACGTGTGATACTTATTTTAAAACCAAAAAAAATAAAAATATTAAAACCTTAACAGTAAGAGGGAAACCTCACACCAGCACATGATCAGGTATCAAAGAGTTGATGGCTAGATAGCAGAGACAGACGCAACAATTATTTGTAGAGCTTCCATTTATTCCAATGCTATTGATCTATGACTCCGTGCTTTATTCTTGGTGAAGAGTTACATACTATTAATCATGAGGGTCGGTCTAATAGTCGAATGATCAGTACTTATGTCTTTAGGCATAAGGTGGAGAGTTCGATTCATATGTGTCGCACTTGGTGGCACACCCCCATAATTTGCTAGGCAGAACCCTAGTCCATATTGGGAATTATCGTAGATGTAAGATACTGAATCATGTGGACTAACTGAAATAACATATTTAAAAAAAAAAAAAAACAAGAGTTGAACACTACTTGTATTGATATTTATTGCAGAATTGGTAAATATTGGGCTAATAACCTGCGGTATATTTTGAGTGAGAAATTGATATGTGATGATTAGATTCTCTGAGCCTCCACGTGGCAGAGAGACAGCTAGTGCGACATGCAAGTAGCGTGACTTGAGGCTCCTTTCTGTTGAGAATAATAATGGAAATTACCATCTTCTCGATGGATGTAATAATATAACTATAACTCGATTAATGGAGTTGCTAAGAAATTTGGTACCAGTCACGATTAATCATTTTCAAGTCGTCAATTGATAGTGCTTGGGTCATTTTATTCAACAACTAAATCTTACATAAAGTAGTTACAAAGCATTTTGGGAATAATTATCCAACCATACTATTTCGCCCTCAAAGCTAATATCATATCTTGCAAGCTTATGGGCGACAATATTGCCCTCTCTCTTTTACTAACAATAAGTTGTACATCACGAATTATATGGACTATATAAAAAAAAAAAAAAAAGACTCATATAATCATTATTAAACAAATATATCACCTCCAAAACTCCAAGTTATATCCTTCCAGTTTAACTTTTGGCTGACCCAAATCTAATACAAATTGAGCAACTTCCAATAGCTGCAAATGCTTCCATCATTTGCATGTCGAAAACTTGTTTAACCATATTAGTTCTAGCAATAACTACTCCCCCATGCCAATCATGAACCATATTAGTTCTAGCTCAACTCGTTAACTATGCAGTGGAGTTCATATTGGGCTAACTGCACACAAATTTGAAAACCTCAAGTTCATGTTAGGCCTTTCATAAGTTTTGTTTTGGGCTGGGGTTTAGTCCTCATCTAAATTCAATGGACTATGTATGTT
>MKEJ01067688.1:0-10873 GCA_001753735.1 Embelia ribes | reverse complement strand
AAATTTTAATACAAATCGTAAAGAGATCAAAATAGAGCCCAAAATGTTCAAATCACATCATAATTTCAGAAAGACAGATTGACAATAACTTGAAATTTTGGTTATATTTCTCAAATTGTAAGATCAAACTAAATATTTATAAAGGTGTCTCGATTGTTTATAACTTTTCTATTTTGAGAAAAATTTAAGTCAAAACATAGAGCGTGAAAACAGTACCCGAAGTGTTCAAATCGCATCAGAATTTCAGAAAGACAAATTAACAGTTGCTAGATTTATTGAAGATATCTCTTTGATCATAACTTATTTTAAGCCCAAAATTCACAGTTAGAAAAATATCTCAATTATCTACAACTTTTATGCTTTAAGCATAATTTAATTTGAACCGTAAATTGGCCAAATCAGTGACTGAAATACTCGAATCGCATCAAATTTTCAGTTATAAAAAATCAACGAGCGAAAACTTCCAAATTTAATAAGTTTTATTTCAACTTTAAAGGTCTCAGATCCAATTTTCGTTTGAAAAACTCAACAATATAGGATATGAACTCTAGAGCGTACTTATTTCAAAGATCTAACAGTAGCTTAAAAGGCTCGGAAAAATCACTGGAAATAGCTACCCGAAAACTCAAGTCCTAAACAAAAAAATAAGCGGCGAATCACACAAAAACAAGATTAGAATCAATAAATGAACCGACTAGCATAAACTAGATGAATCAAGAAATAACATACCAAAATTTCGTTAGGAACCGATAGGAATACATACATCAAAATGACAAGAACGATTCGAGAATTCCAAATCTTGAAATAGTTTTCTCCCCATCTTCTCCTTCCGATCGGATCAAAAGAATTTGTGAATGAATCCTCTTATTCTTCCCTTCCAAACCCTCTATCTCCTCTATCTAAGATGTTGCGAATTATACAATTATTGCTCAACAAACAACTGACGAAAACCACCGAAAGCAACTATAGTTATGGCTCTCAAATGGTTGTAAAATGAAAAAAATATAAAAATAACATATTGTTCTTTAAGGTTTAAAAAAGTTTGTAGTTTAGCCTATAGTTTTAGGGCATTATAATTCAAAAGTTTCTGTTTGGCCCTATAATTTTAGGGTATCACATCTTACAATTTTTTATATTGCAGATTTTACCTATCAATTGGCATTAAAATTGAAAATATTTTAAATGCATGTTTTCTTTACTTATTTTCTCGACTAAAAAAGTTGTATGATTATTTTTTTTGCTGCACATTTTATTCCATATATTTACATTTATTTATATAATCATCATATCATTTTGACATAAATATAAAAGAATATGCTCTAATCATTTGCATAGAATTATATACTCTGCACATCTTTTTTCCTTTGCAATTCCATTAATATTTTTGTTTTATAACTTTTTATATATTATCCTTTTCATTTCCTTTCTTACGTGAATGTTAGCTACATGCACAAGAATATTATACTGTTAATACACCATACCATAATGAATTTGAAAATATACTTTGCAGAGTGTTGTGAAAATTTCTTATATAATAATTTATTTTGTTTTAGTCGAAAGAGTAGCATAAATTTTTTTTTGCATTTTTATAAATCAATATTATATATTTTTCATCACATAAACAATATTTAGGTTCATGTAAATTATATATATATTTATGTATGAAATGATATAGGCTTTCCTTCTATTTATGTTTTTTTTTATAACTTAATTGTTATTTATATAACTTTGCTTGCTTATTTGATACTTGATTTTTTGAAGTTGTTATAATGACTCATGAGTAATCGATGGTGATTATGATATGATATCAAATTATAATTTATTTTGCATTACTTAGTTTAACTTTTATATTATATTGAATCATTATTATGCCTTACACCATCTCTATCTTACTAACCATAGTTTTTCATTTACAATTTTTATTTTTTTGTTTTGTAGGTTACAACTAGTAAGAAAATTGTTGTGGGATTTATGAAGAGAATGATATTTTCACACCCCATTGGAAAAAAGTAAGAAAATTTCCACTCAATTGATATTGGCAAAATGCTATAATAAAATAGATTTTTTTGTTATAATTAAGTAAAAACAAGAGGTTATAACAGTTAAATTTAATTTATTTTTACCCAAAAAACATGTCTTTCAATATATTTTAATATTAAGTTAAAATATTTTTTAATTAATAGCAATATGAAACGTATTTTATTTTTTATATAAAAAAATAGAGCGAGCTATGATCCGTGCAATGCACGGATTTGTACACTAGTTAATATAATATAGCATGGTCTCGCGCCATGAATGAGACAAGTGGTGTTATAATTTTGCGACAAATAGCTCTTTAATGATCCGATATGTGGCCATATTTTTCAATCTCCATTGAAAAGTTTAATGGAAAAATGAAAAGACATCCATTACGTAAGAAAGAGCGAATGAACAGAATTAATGTGGGCATGATAGTTACATTTCCAATAAATTTATACTCATTATAGAGGAAAATAAACTTTCCTCTCTCCTATAATTCTCTAATCCGGTACCTCCCTCCCGTATTTTTTCCGAGAAAGCCCCTATCTCCCTCTACTCATGTGTTATGCATGAGTCTTTAAATTGTTTTTGTCCTATAATATAAGGGATTAGCCCATAAAATTAGCAAGTTGTTTGTTGTTTCTTGCCAGTTTTATCTCTGTCAATTTATGCAAATATCAAGTTCATCAAGTTATTAGTCTTCACTGCAGTAGTTTACTCTGATCTCTTATCTCTCTATCCTTATTTATATTGTTTATGTAATTAAATTTATTGTGCTTAAATAAATTAAGTTGTAATTTTTTCACTTATATA
The DNA here is from genome assembly GCA_001753735.1 of Embelia ribes. NCBI lineage: Eukaryota > Viridiplantae > Streptophyta > Magnoliopsida > Ericales > Primulaceae > Embelia > Embelia ribes. Next base: position 8,041 of record MKEJ01067688.1, on the reverse strand, counting down.
TTTATACTAATTTTTTCAAGGAAAAAAAAATATATATATATTACTAATATTATTGTAGATTCATATCTCTCCATCCTTATTTAGATTGTCTAGGTAAATGAATTAATTATGCTTAAATAAATTAAATTATAATTATTTCATAATAATTAATATAGTTTATTGTATATGATGTATATACACCTCACTAGTTTTTCCAAGAAAAAATATGAATTCATATTAGAATAATGATTTTCTTTTTGTTTAGTTCAATTTTAAAGGGAAAAATTAACACATAAAATACAAATTAAATATGAAAGAATCATATTAAAAAATAAATAAATAAATTTAAGTTTGATCTGATGACAATGTCAATGATTTTACCCTGTGAAGCACGGATACTTCGAAAGGATCGAAGTATCAGTATCGGATACGTATTGGATATCGATGCGCCTCCGATACGGCCGGATGCATAACGGATACGGCTAAGAATTATCCTAAAATAAAAAAAAAGAAATTGATTTTCGGATATGGTCATATACGCTTTGGATACCCTTAGTATACGGTGGGGTATTACTTGAATTTTTAAAAAAGTATAAGGATACAAGAGCAAATATGTTTGGGCCCTTATTTGCAATATATAATAGAAGTATAGAATGTATGATTTACAAATAATTGAACGGTTAGTTATTATTATATATATTTGGTAAATGTATGATTTACTTTATAAATCATAATTATTACATTAAATATAATCATAAATTTAAAAAATATATTTATTTTACGGACATATCTTTATCCTATTTTTTTAAGTTTTGTCGTATCGTTGTATCCGTACTGCCATATCCCGTATCGCTGTATCCGTATTTGTGCTTCATTGATTTTACCTAATTTTTTATGATGTTGAAATTTTTTAATTTAATGACCTAAGTTGTAATAATTTACTAATTTTTTTAAAGTTCAAATAAATACAAAATAAAATAATTTATTTTCTCTTTATTTAAAATAATTCGGATGAAAGCAAATAGAATTTAAAATATAGAGGAGATGCTAAAAGCAAAATCTCCATGTGGACTTCCTAAAAGTTATGTTTTGCTTCCTAAATACTTTACAAAAATCACCATTTTAATTTGTGGTCCAGCTACTCTTTAACTACACTTCGCAATTTTAGAATTTTATATTATTACAACAACTATTGGAATATATTGTTTTAAGTTAAACTTTTTTAATTGAATATTGTACCTCATCATTCCAAACCAATTTCGATTAGTTTTTCTTTTATGGTATAAATTAATTATAAACTTATTCATGTAAAACAGGTTATTTCATGATTTTGTTTTTTTTTTATTTTTATGTTTTTTTTTATTTGCATTTGTGAGAAATTTGAGACGAGTTATTTTTAGCTAGTGGGTTGGAGGCTTTGAAATTTTAAATTTTAAATTAGATATAACTATTTAAACATAAATTAGATATGACTATTCAAGCATAAAGCTGTAGCTAAGCTTTATCAGCCAAATTTAATTGCAATGATTTGGAAATTTTAAATTAGATATGACTATTCAAACATAAACACTATTTTCTATCAAAATTATCAAATTCATTTTAATACTCACCTAAATATTTATAAGCGTAGCTCGAATTAAATTTGTATTGGTCCAAATTAAAGGCGAGGAAAAGGTGATAGAGGGCCCTAACATTTCGGAAGCAGGATTGTTAGCATATTTCTGCGTATTTTTTAATCCTAGTATTATATCCAATTGCCCAAATTTTAATTAAATTTTTTTTAAGTTATATATTATTTGTTGTTGTTCTTTGTCTCTTGCAAATTACACTTTAGCAAATTTTTTTAGCATATTTCTCTTACAGCATTCATACCAGTAATTTTTAATTTTATTTTTAGATCTCACTATATAAAAATTCATTCCTGATAAAAAATAGAAATAAGTCACATCAAATTTTCTAAAACACATTTATATATATTAAAAATATTAATATACGAAAATAAAAATTCCTGAAAAATATAATTCCAATATATTGATGTATTTATTTTATTGTGGAAAAAATAATTAAAAACAATTATGAAATTGTATTTAATTTTTTTTTTTTTGAAATAAAAAGACTGATGTGAAAGATTGAGAAATTAAAAGGAATGAAACACCCCTATTATGAAAACTGGTGTGAATGCTCTTACAAAATATAAATATGGCACATAAGAGTTTTCAAAAAGTCATGTCTATATAACTGAAATATTGATATATAAAATAATAAATTTTAAAAAAATATTTTTTTTAATATATCTTTGTAGTTATTTTATTTTGGTGAAAAAAAATATTTTTCATTGGACAAATTGTGAATATTAGTTTTCTTAACTGACAAAATCACCACATAATTCTAGAAAATTTTTGAAATTAGAAAAATTGTTAAAAAAAAATTTCTTTCTACTTTCTTATTTGAGAAATTATTAAAAGGAAAAAATCCCTTTTGTAAATGCTCTATTTTAACTTTTCACATCACATCTACTTGTCTAGATTCTCTAGAACTAGAAAAAAGCGACACTATGCAGTCCAAAAAATTCTATCCTGATCACATGAAGAGAGCAATGTTAATTAAAGTTATCAATGAAATATATTTAAAAATTAATCATATAAAAAAAAAAAAAATCGTGTTCAAATTAAATGATAAAAAAATGGGATAAATTTTTCACCATTATTTTCAATGTTAAAACATTTCCACGTGTCCATGGCATTTAATTTCTAAATTGGGTTTTCTAAGAATACATTTCTTTTATAATATTTCAACTAATTTCATAAAAATATCCAAATAATTATATAAGAGTTAATGAATATATATATATATATATATATATATATATTTAACTAGTGTTATGATTTTTGTAGCGAAACGAATATTTTAATTAACAAAATTGTGAATAGTGGTTTTACACAATAAGAATTTTACTAGTATATCAATCCTTATGAGATTTATGGAACAATAAGCATTGCTATGAAACGTTGCTCGTCCAGACTTCTGAATTTGAAAAGTTAAATGAGACAACAAAAAGGGAATAAAATGGCAGGTGAGAATGCTACAAGAAGAAAGAAATAACTTTTAGTGGTGGTATTTTAAAGAAAAAGATAAACGGTGACGAATATTTGAGATAAAAGTGACTAAAATTGAATTTGTTTGTTTGGCAAATAAGATTTCATTATGTGCTTAAAATTGAAGAAGTACGAAAGATTTTCAGCAATGCTTAAAGATCTATATCTATACTTACAAAGAAAAGTATAAAAAAAATTATGAGTTTTTCAACTTCTTTCAAATCATATGCACCTTAAAATCGTTCACAATTTTCTCATAAAAATTAAGAATGATTGTTAGATAGATGGGTAAATTGACACATGATCCTGGGGAATGTAATGGTAATCTAGTTTAGTTAAGGTGAGACTTGGTACAAAGTGTGTTTGGTAAAACTATACTTTTTTAACAAAATAAAACCGGCATTACCATCACTTATCTTCAAAAAGATAATAATACCACCGACATTTATCAGAAAACAAAAATAATTGACTAACAAACTTTGCAATTAATCCTCTGTAGAATCTTCTCTTTCATTCCTTGTCCCAAATGTTAATTGTCCATGAAATTGCTTATTTTTTGCTTAAACATGAAATAAAACATCGGAATTGTTCATTTTCGAAACAAAAACGATCACAGCAAACATTGCAGCTCATCATATTTAGTAGGTCGACTTTTCAGAAATAAGCCAGCCCTTTGCAGCTGCGAGGTCAGCAAGAACGGGTGCACCCAATTTCCTCCAATTCTCGGCATCTGGGGTCTTAAATCTATCTAACAACAGCGCATGCATCCCAATGCTCTTTGCAGGCATGTAATCCTTAGACATACTATCCCCAATGTGCAGTGCCTCTTCTGGTGCAATGTTCCCAGCTCTTTCAAGGGCAATCTTGTAAATCCCCGGGTCTGGCTTCTCTACACCTTCAATTCCAGAAAACACACCAAAGTCCCACTCGGATCCCTTGAAAAACACATAAAACCTGTCAGTGCGAGTCGAAAGCTCATTTTGGGATTAGTTTTGCGTGAACTCGTTTCTGTTTGTACACCAAACTTTTCGAGTGAAGTTTCTATCTACAGTCGGTGCATGATTTCATACACAAACGTGTGTTTAGATGCATGTACATGTACTTGTTTCGGGCTCCTTCGGTGGTCCCCATATATTTAATTCACATGTGCCATAATTCTGTACAGTCACTAGTGTATATATAGAAACTCCAATCTAACTTCTTTCATATTCTCCCTAATTTATCAATTAGTGTGAGGAGAGAAATTGTCGTGAACATGCCACTTGAAGTTTGGCTGATAAAGCTGAGCTACAATCTAAGAAATTGTTCGAATAACGATCAAAGTTGTTTCTCAAATTGACAAACAAAATTCGCAGATAGAATTTTACTATAATGCTGCAGCTATTACCTGATTCAAACCCAGTGTAGGGAGAACCACATCCTGATAACGGTACCCCGAATTACTAACTATGCCGACTGTAACACCGCTTTTGCGAAGCCATCTCAGGAATGGCTGAGAATCTGAAAAGAGAGAATAAGGTGCCGATGTACCAAAGGTCAAATATATGCACCTGAATATCTTCTCAAACGTATCATCATCGTAATCATATCCTGCCTGTCAACAATGAGAACAAAAATTGCAAGGGATACGGCCCTTTGAGGACTAAAACCACAAAAATCACGCATTCACCGTAGCCTGTTGATGTCATAATTAGCGACCTACATTACTGAAAGTTGCATCAGGACCGATGGGTCCACATCAATCCCTGAATGTCATCGGGTTTAGAGGGCGTTCGTGTTATGGTTTCGTTTGGTTATGGTTCTGAAGGCTATCCTTTGTTCTCGAGCTAGAAACAATCCAGGTAACAAGTTCAATCTACTGACTAAAATAAGCTTAAAATAATCTTTTGGGACAACACCAAGTTTGAGGAACATACAAAAAATTTATTTTCTCTGTCAAAAGAATTTAATATTATTTAGGTCCTTTAGGACATCAAATTTTGACGAATAATGAAAGAGAACATGTCCCCAAAAGTTCCACGTTGTACCCTTGTACACCAAAACCATAATGGGACTGAAAAAGAAATCCATGTAGCGCTTGTGTTTCTGAAAACTGTTACAGTTTTGCGTATGGAAATGCAGCAGGATATGCATTTGATACTTTCTCGAGAATCATGCTAAAAAGAAACCCCATTTTAGAAATCTATAGAATCAGTTTCACTGATTCAAGTTTCTTTTGCTAAACCAAGATTTTAAATAGCGGTGGCGGCTGTTGTAATGGTAACAGTGACGGTGTAACGGTTTCGGAGTGTAACGGCCGTAACATAACAGTTGCGGAGAGCGGGGCTATAAATTTTTTTCAACTTCGCTTGACACATCTAAATTTCAATATCACACACTATTTATACTATATAATTACATTCTTAATAGTTTTGTATATTTTTTATGACTTTCATGTTAAAATTTCTTAATAATCTATAAAAAAAAAATGCATTTCTTAATACATTAATGTTTAAATATGCATTTCTTAATACTTTTACAGAAATGTACCTCAAGCTTTGGAGCACTGACTTCTATTCATGTGATTACTTACTTTTTGGTCACTCATTTCTTTTTGGCCTCGTATGAATTATTTGATTAATCATTTTCGTATTGTTATAATAAATTTTCTAAGACTAATTCCCAAAATATCATTGTTTATTTTTTTAATTTGATTTGATTTTTTTAACGGCCCATAACGGCCGATATAGCGGACGTAACGGCTACGAATTTTATTCTTGCTTTCATAACAACCCGTAACAGTTACGGGTTTCATTCTTGCCTCCGTAACAACCCGTAATGGTTTCGGCGACTCCTAAAACCGTTACTTAACAACAGCCGATATTTAAAACCTTAAAGCAATAAATAGAACGTGAAAACAAAGAAATTTTCAAAAGTGAACCGACAAAAGCAAGAACGAACACAAAAGCTAGAATTTCTGATACCATAACCAATGACACAATCAACCTGGCACCTTAATATCTTCTTTTCAAGAATATGAACCCAGCGTATTGCCACAGACCATATTACCATAGTACTACTGTACTAGAACTAGAAGCCAAAGATGAATAGCGCAAAGACTAAATAGTATTATCTTACCCTGATGAAAGTGCCTCTCACACAAGTCTTCCACCACACGATATTGGGCATTTTAGCTGCATGACCAAAGCAAGGGTACATTTTCGTCATGTCTTTGTAGGCCATTTTAAAACCCTCATGGACCCGTTTGTAATCAGGACAAGGCAATCCACAGGCTTTGGCTGCCATGCAGTAGTAATCTCCAAGCTCCCCTTTGTAAGCAATGAGAGTCCCAGTCACATCCACTGTGATACAACGCAACTTTGATAACATACTCATTTCCAGAGATTTTATATCAAACTTCTAAATGATAATTTATTTGTATCTTCCGGAGGATCGGGAGCAACTGTCTAATGAGCTGATCAAGCACGCGAGTCGGCGAGTGAGATAATCCTGCATTTCATATAATTTAAACTGTGTGGTTTGGAATTAGTTGTTTTCTAATGAAAATGTTATATATCGGTAGCAAATGCTGGAAAATATTTCCCCTTTTTTTACTCTTTTATTTTCACTCTCTTAGAAATCTCTACAGCTTCAAAAGCACACCAAGACATAAATACTTCAAATAACTACTTCCACAAGTGCAACGACCACATAATAACTGTACTGCACGATTACAAATTGGGCTAAACCAGGGAATGCAAGTATGAAATTTACATAAAAAATATTCAAGAGGGATGGGCACTAAGCCCCCATAGCAAACTAGTAGTTCCGATCTTGGGCTACACTGACAATTAATTTCTTAGTCAGAAAGATAATAGTAGTTCACAGACGGAAACAAAGAAATTTTACTAGGTAGCTACAGTGTAGACAGGAAATATGAGACTACTAGTATCAACATTTCGATCTTGCAGGTTAACTGTCAATGCCACTAGACAAGATACTGAAAAGCATTTGACTCCCCTGACCGAATTCATCTTCTAAGTATTCCAAGCTAGATATGTAGGAAAAGTCAGCAATTGGTCCTTCTAAATTTCGGCTACTTTAGGCAAATTACTCCAATAGATTTAGCTTAACTATATTACAACTCACTCACTTCTTGAGACTCATGATCCATTTGGTCCTTTCATTGCTAAATATTACCATTTGGGTAAGTCTAAAATAAACCAAATCAATAAATGATCTAAGTCTTCAGGCCATATGGTAACGTGTTTATTTCTAAAAGGAATAGTAGAGGATAAATTTCTAGTGCGTAGTTATTGAATGCCTACATCCACCTTAAAACATAAGAATGGAAATGTGGAAATAGAATGAGATGTCCTCATAGCATGAATGATCCTCATTCCTCAGCACCTAGCATGATAATTGTGAACAGTTTTCTTTTCCATTTCTTCTTACCAAGCTAAGGGTTATTGTGCGAAATCTGACGAAATGGGAGGTAATGTTAATAGCAGTTTGGAATGGCAAGTACTAGAATCAGAGAGTTAATAGCAGAAACAAAAAATACTTCTAAATTTAGCATATTTCAAATCAACAAACCAATTAGGTGAACTACACTCACAATGATGTCACAAAATTACTTGAAATCTTTCTGTTTTGGTGGTTGTTCTCGGGAGGTCTAAATAAGCCAATAACAAGTGATAAGCAAATTAGACTCAAATATAAGAGCATTCTCACCAGACTTTCTGAAAACACTCTAGAAAGAAAAAAAATTACATTCTCCCCTCATCGAACACCAATTCTAGAAATTGCACACACCCATTTTTCTCAACAAAACCTAAATATTCAGACAAGATGCACGTGAATGGGGGGAGGGAAAGAACCCACAATAATCAAAGAAAAATAATTAAAAAGAGAGAATTTAACTTTTCATTGAGAAAGGGTAATTGTAATATCCTGGACATTTCCTATGGAAAGGAAAATTCCGAAGA
>MKEJ01067681.1:0-13344 GCA_001753735.1 Embelia ribes | reverse complement strand
AGAAATATTGCCAAATTACCTAGAAACTATTAGCCAGATATTTTGTTAAAACTCGAGTATTTCGGGATCTGATTTAACCTCTTTACAATTCAAATTAAATTATACCCAAAATATAAAAATTGTAGATAATTTAGATATATTTCTAACTATAAATTTGGGCTTAAAAGAAGTTACGGTTTGAGAAATAGAAATATTACCAAATTACCGAGCCACTGTCAGTCTGATATTCTGCTACAACTCCAGTTCATCGGACTCTATTTGAACTCTTTACGATTCAAATTAAATTTCTTCAAAATATAAACATTGTAGGTAAATTAAATATCTTTTTAACTCTAAATTTTTTGCTCAAATGGATCTACGATTTATGAGATATGGTCAAAATACCAAACTATTAACTTGGATATAACACTAAAAATGCTAAAATGATAGAATTTGATTAGTAATCATTTTAGGGATTATGAATTGAGTCTTAAATAATATACTATACATTAAAACACTGTTTAGAAGGATGGTTAACTGAATCATAAAATATATGAGTTAAGGTTACGAGAATATGTTACTTAATCATGAGATTAATGACATCAAATTACAATGAATATGGTATGTTTAGAACTCTGGAAGTTATATGTCCATGGTATACTATAGGCCTTGGAAGTTATATGTTCAGAGTATACAATAGGTCTTGGAAAGTATATTTTAAACTTTGTAAGCTATATGTCCAAAATATATTTTAGGCTTTGAAAGTTATATGTCCAAGGTTCGAAGTGATGTACTTGGATGATGGCCTCAGTAACTATATGACTGAGTGTGATCCAGTCCCATGGGGATCCTTCTATTTGAAGTGACTTTACTCGTAAAGGTTGTTATTATTGTATTTATTATTTGGGCAGTTCATATATACTATAAAATATTTATACATATGCAGGTTGGACTAAATGAGATAAAAATTTAGTAATTTCCTATTATAGATTGTTGTATATACATATTTGTCATTCTTTCATTAGATTGGAAATCATTCTGACCGTACCTACTTAGTTGGTTTTTCTTCTATCTTTTGCATGAAAATGCCAATCAGAATTGGTAACTGGGAATCAAGGTGTTTGAGATAGGATAGGTCGAAGCTCATTCAAGAATGTAGCATTGATTTTAGACCTTTCTATATTTTATTTAGAAATTTTATTATTTCCAATATTGTGTATTGTACGGCCATAAAACATATTAATAAGACCTTTTTGAGACTTCATGTTGTAGTGGATATTTGTACTGTGTATCCAGAAGTTCATTTGGTTGATTTATTTAGGTTATTTCATAAAGTGGCATACTTGGGGTTTCTATATGACTCGGGGCATTATAGTTGGTATTAAAGCTATAGGTTTACGACTACCTTGGGAACTTCAGGTTATTGGGTCTATTGGGTAGAACATCTAGAGTGAGCCACATCTAGACTATTGGGTAGATGTTTAACAAACCTCAATTAATGTCACATTATTTTTAGATATATAGGTAACTTATGATGATCGTTGTTGACACTTAGTTCTGTATTGGACAAATAAAAGACGTCATTCCAATATAGATCTATGGTATTGGACGAAATTGAGCATAAGTTATTTAGGATTTGTATATATCTAGACTCCTTCCTTTATATAATTCGCACGTGAGATTATTCAGGTTGAACAAGGATGTTGTGGACGTGGTGGTCGCAAAACATGGGGAGGTCGCGGTGGTTGCAGTGGGGGAAGAGTTCCTCATACCCCAATGGCCCATGCTCACTTTGAAGAGGAGGTCACATTATTGGGAGTCCAAGAAGAGATTTATGAACCACCCGAACCTATGGCAGGCGCGGCTGGAATTGCTCTAACACCTGCTTTGGTATTCCAATAATACATAGCAGCTATTATAGCCCAGCAGATGGACCAACAGACTACAGTGGCAGTCAGGACCACATTGAGGCTATGGGTGTTCGGCAACTTAGCAACCGGACCGTTAGAGATTAGGCTGTGCGAGCACAAAAAGAAATTGGTAGGTCGATGCTCCTATTTTTCTCAGGGGTGCTGATGTTAATGGGGCAAACACATGGTTGACCAATATGGAACATCATTTTCATATGTTGGGTTTGACTGATGAGTTGGTCTTGGCACGAACGACACAACGGATTTTGCGGAACAAAGCTGTTGAATGGTGGAAAGGGTTCGCAGACTTAAACAATATGCAAATGAGATTTGTTCACAGAGATTTCAGGATGGGAAACTATATAAATTCATCACACTAGTTTAGGGTGTCTATTCTGTTATGCAGTAAGCGACAGATTTCATGGTATTGATCCGATATGACAAACTATATGTACCGACAGACGCTGCAATAGTAGAGAAGTTTGTGCAGGGACTACGACCTCGTATTTGTCAGGTTATGACAGCTATCAAGCCAATGATGCTTGATGAAGCAGTTCAAAGGGCTGATGAGCAAAAGATTATTAATGATTTTGAGAGGCATTCACATGACAAGAAGAGGGATCTCAATCAAGGGAAACAGTCTCAGGGACAGAATCAGTATCAGAGTAAGAGGAAGAGGGGAGGAGATAATTGGACTTTCATATGTCGATGTTGCGGAAGTATAAACCGGATTCATCTCACGTGATTGACCCTTTTGACCTGAAGGTGGAGAAAGATGTGTCTTTCAAGGTATAACCAATGATCATCATTGAACGCTGAAAAAAGGTTTTAGGCGGAATGGTAATTCCCCCAACACGTGTGCTTTAGAAGCATTACGAAGTCAAGGAATAAACCTGGGAATGATAAGATGACATGCAAAACAAATTTTCGGCATTATTTATAGATATGATCTAAATTTCGGGGACGAACTTTCTTTTTGGAGAAAGAAATATAAGACCCTTTAAGTTAGGGGACTAAAACTAAAATCACAATTTCAAAACATATTCAGATACTGAAGTTGGAAGATTAAAAGTCGACAAATAAAGATTTATTTATTTCAACCTTTTTATTGTTATTTTTTTTTTACCTTGCATCACTATCTATGTTTGTCCGTACTTCATCATCTATGTTTTCTTATATTTCATCATTTTCTATATTCACACTTCATTATTTCTACACTCCATACAAATCATAAAAAGTTGGTCTTTTTTTCTTTCCTCACAATGGAAAGGATTTTCCGTGTCACTTTCTGTCTAAAGTTTGTCACAATAGAAACAACTTATATGAGATTAGAAAATATGGCTGCCCAATTTTTTCTCGTTATAGACTATTAGTAACTTGGTAATTAATATAATATTTATTGATATAATAGTCGTACATACTTGTGTGTATATCAGTACATCTAGTCATCTTAGATGTAATCAATAAATTAAGGTACACAGGACTCCTTAGCGAGAGATGACTTAATGGCTGATTTTCACGGCAATAAAATAGATGTTCCTTAGCCAATTTTATTATTCAGAGAATACGTAACAATTTTATTTTGTATACAATCATATCCATATAATGAGTCATAGAAAGTATTGCAGTACAAAAAGTTCGATCAGACGCCTAAATTATAGTTTTCATCATGACTTATTGAACAAATGTATTTTGGGAATTCATTGCTGGTTCAGAACAGAAGCAGCTCGGGTAGCGTACAAATTTGATTTAAGGGAATACAATAAAACTTTGTTCTCATCTAGTATAAACTGTTTATTTATTTCATTAATTTCACTAGTAACAGTGTTTTGTAAATATATAAGTTCTAATTATTTTTTTTAATTGTTCAGTAATAAATTTATGTTATTTCAAGTTTATTATTTATTGTTATTTAAAAATTATTTAAATACAGTTGCACCAACAAAACTAAAGCTCATTGTGTTGGGATATGTGAACCTATATGGCTTAGAATTAATCAGTAAGACTTTATAAACAATAATGGTTTCACCATTTAATGGACTTGGACTTTTAAATGGCTTTGAGTTTCAAAAATTTATATTAGTTTTTTGTGTTCACGTATGGGTAGTCCCCTTAATTTGTGATCTCCGAAAACACATTGGAGCTTTTATAGTGCAATATTTTTGGCCATGCATTCAGGAGAGAGTAAAATTTCTCTGACTTGTTACCAGCGTTGCGTGTTGTTTCAGAAACTCGGTTAACACTGAGTAAAACCTCCTCGAGCTGTTACAGGAGTTTTATGCCATTTCAAAAGCTCAGTTAGTGTCATGCCATTAACACCTACTAGTGGGCCTTAATGGCTGTTACGAGGCGGGGGGTGAACAGTTTGTAACCAAAATGCGCATCATTGCCCGTGGTTTATGTCTGGCAGCGATAAATTAATCCAAGCTGTAACAGGGGTTACATGTCGTTTCATTTCAATAGCTCAGTCAGTGTTGTTAATAAGAGGACTAAAACCTCCCCGAGCTTTATGAGCACTATATGTCATTTCAGTAGCTCGGTTCACACCCATTAGTGGCCTTAACGACTGTTTATTAGCAAGGGATAACAGTTTGTAACTAAAACCTGCATCAGTACATGTGGTTAATGCTTAACAGGGGCAGATTAATCTTGTACGACGAGGTCATGAGGTGACAGTCCCGTGCATCGTGCTCAGGTGAGGTTGATTCTATGTTTCACACACCGTGTTCCTTATCGCGTGACCAATCAGGACTTAACGGGCAATATCTCCCCATCATGCATATATTTTTTTTTAAGTTAGGCTTCCTAACATGGTGTCGGATACACGCTAGTAAGATAATATTTTTCCAGTTAATCTTTTCCTTTCTCTTGAAGTCCGGTCATCCATGGAGTTATTATCCAAGTTAGAAATGAAAATATAGTCCAAAAGAAGAGCATATTTCATTCAACATAAATTACTAAAATCAAATTAAAATTACCAAAATCATGCATTGTCCAATAAACAAAAATCTAATTTTTATAAATAGGTTAGATAACTAGTATGGACCACGCAATTTTTAGCTTTAAACTCTTGGACGTTACCGTATTAGGAAGGAAACGGGATGGTCCATACCGTGTGGCTCAAAAATTAAAGTTTATGAACAATTTTTAAACTTTTTAGCTATTAAATAAATAATGCTGCATTAAGCACCTAGTTGGCTGTTTCGAGCTAGTTCTTCTAGTCTCACCAAATAAAACAGTATATTAGCGGGACCTCGAGTAATATACCCTATAAAGAAATGAACCGAACTAAACAACAAGGTGTAAATGGCTCCCCTTCGTGTGCAGTTCCTCCTCTTGTCTTGATTAATCTGCCTTCACTGTTATGAGACCTCTCGTCCACTACAGCTTATGCAACACACACATATACACATTCGAGAAGTGCACAGGCACATCCGTATAACCTTGTTAGCAGTTTTGTGATTAGAAATATCCCCTTTTATTGGTTCATCTTGTATTCCCTTTCTAATTATATGAATCTTGATTTTATGGCGTGTGATTATTTATACTAGCATTTGAACGAAGTAAACTCGTTTCCCGCGGAAACCATTTTTAATATAGAGAATCTCCGCTTCAAAAACTTATCCGTATGCTCCTTCCCAAAAATTTTCATTATGACGAAACTTGAAAAACTAGTTTATGTTATATCATCCGCGACAAAGATGTCACTAGCTTTGAGAAGAGTAAGGTTCTTTATGCTTGTTAATAGGAGTGTAATATAAGTTTATTTATTTATTTTTTATCAAACGGACTTTGTACATAACAAATACCGGCAATTCATTTGGAAATTATAACATGCACACTTATATCCTTCATCCTAGCCATGCTCAGAGCGTAAAAAAATTTGAGCTAGGAATAATTAAATATACAAATAAATCCTTCATACAAGTCATCCTCACAAGTGCAAAAGATCTTAGGGAAAAATTATCGGTTAGTATATTAACATTTATCTCAATCGTCAATTAGTATACCAACTTAAAAAATTAGCCAATATTTTGCCAAATTTTCGTTTATGTATCAATTAGTGCACCGTTAATATTTTCCGTCCAAGTCCGTGACGGAGCCAATTTGTGCTATACACGTGACTGTTAAAGCCATAATATAGCCAGGGTAAATTTATCATTTCAAATATTAAAAATATTAAAATCAATGAATAATAAAATAATTGTTACTATTTAAATTAAAAAAAAAATTAATAACAAAGCCTGCTCACAGTTGACCATTTTACATACGTACATGCATATATACATACTTAGATGCAAACAATACATATATACATACATACATACATGTATACATATATACATGACGAACATACATATATATACATAAATACGGCCTTGAGCAGGCACAATTGGCCAAGAGCGACGGGGACTGTAGTTCAAACTACATATTGGCTCACTCCTATCCCCCGCCCCACTTTGGTGCTGGCGGCGGTGCCCCACCCATTTGTATGCTTCTATGTATGTACAACAGATGATTGGGGGTGGATAGAGAGAGTGGTGTGCGAAATGACCATTTTGCCCCTATTACGTGGCACTAATGGTGCCGTCCTTAACAAAAATGGATGGAAAATGTTAATAGTATACTAATTGATACATTAACAAAAAAATAGGTGAAAAATTGATCAATTTTTTAGATTGATGTGTTAATTGATTATTGAAATAAAAGTTGATATACTAATTGATAATTTTTCCATTTTCAGGGCATGCTTTTTTTTCCTATTTATGCATGAAATGCTTTTTTTTCCTGTTTATGCATGGATTTTTAGTTTAAACGTTCCATTTGGCAGACATGATTACTGAGAAGACAAGAATTTATTGAATCCATCACATGTATCAAAATTAAAATCCCGGAATTAATTAATTTTATTTTTCAAATTTCCTTTCATATTTCCAGACTTCAATTGTGAGTACCTGATGACGCAACCTTTGGGTTGAAAATGTTTAACCGGTTGAAATCGGATTATTTCATTGCGTTCAAAAAGGAAAGAGCCATAGCGAAATCGATTATTGGACAGGAATAAAAATCTACAAGCATATAATACACATACTTTCGAAAAGGATGAGCCAGCCACCGCAAACAAGGACTTGCAATTAAACAAGGACAACACCGTTACAACATAAACTTTGTACACAACTATCCAAATGAAAAGAAATTAAAGCCTACTGGCTGAGCATCGGAGCGGGACCATGATTTAATCTGCTTTTTTATCGGAGACTTCAGATTTTTTGTAATCTTTATTCAGAGACGCAGAGCGCTTGTCCTCTACGGTTTTGGCATGCATTTCGTTCCTGTCCTGAAAATACCTCTCGAAAGCCTTTGGAAGGAACCGAGGGATCAAGAACCCAAACAGATTGATCGAGAAGTACACCAGATTCGCAATTGCAAGTACCCTCCCGAACCAATACCAAGCCACATCCTACACCAGGAAATAATAACAAGAACGTTATTAAACAAACAAAGATACGAAGAGATCGAAAAATCGAGAAAGTTACACAAGACTATCGCGCTTTTGGACGTGCCTCATGGGAATACCAACATTCCTAAGAATTATAGTTCAAAATCTCGTAATGTGTCCATTTGGTAAAAATCTTTGGCTAAAGGATAGATCGGGGTTTACGCATAGTAAATCACAAATAAGAAAGCTCACCTATTTAATCTATAAATCCAACAAACCACCTATTTTAGCTGTCCAGATAGAGCACGTCTATGAATAAATCACTCAGTAAATGCACCAATTAATGAAACTAAGAGTAACGCCAAACGCCTAGTTTAGCCGTTCAGATCGAGCATGTCATATGCTCGCGTGCATAATAAACGATTTAGATGCATCAGTCATGAATAATGTGACTAGTAAAAACTATCTATCCACCTAGTTATGGAATAGTTCATCCAAATACAAGACCTAAAGCGAAAGGGGAAACTATAGGAGCTCGCTAATTAGGAGTTGAGGCTAACCTTGTACGGAGCGTTCATAGGCAATATCTTGTTGATCCACACATCATTAATCCAATCGACAATCACAAATATCCTCCTAACTGTGTACAATAGAGGCACCAGCGCCCTCACGGGTGGTGAGAACAACGACAACCCACTAATCACATTCTCCGTCAAAATCTGAAATGAGAGCAAAAACAAGTGCGGGGTTGCCGACCGAACAGCATTATCATCACCTCTTGCAAAGCCACCAAGCACATAAGCTAGAGGAAGAAACAACCCAACCGTGGTCCCCACCACCACATAGAATCGGAACAGCCTACTTCCTTGGAAAATCTCCGACGACCTGGTAGTGACATTGCTAGATGGGAAGGCTAAGCGGGATAAAGCAATGAGGTACGTGGTGATGAAAGCCGGAAAGATGAGGTCGAGGAGAGGTACGAGGCCACTGGCGGACAAGACTAGTATGAATACTACGAGCTGGAGCTCGATCACACGCAGCAATCCCATGACCCTGCCAGCTGTCACCTGTTGTTTTTGCTGAGTTGGCAGGTGATTCTTTTCGGGTTTGGAGGGAGAGGGAGTGGTTTGGTCACTCTCGGTCCGAGGAGCCACTGCAAGTGCTACACCCGACATCTCTCGTATAGTTGCTTGAGTATCTCTATTAAATATCTTCTTGGGACTCTGAAAATGGAGAAAACTTGCTTACTACTTCCTTTTTTTACTATTTTGTATTGGATGGAAAAAATTTAATGATGTGAATGAAGAAATGGCAAATACTAAAAGCAGTAGTTTATATATACCATGCTACCAAAGAGAGCCAAGTGCTGGAGAATGTATGCTAAAGGGGGCTAATAGCATCCGATAATTATGAAAAAGTCACTAAATATCTCCTATTTCTTAGTGAATTTTTTTTTATATGGATCCAGCACCCCCATAATAATTTTTTAGTTCCACGTAATAATTTATATGACGTTCAACAGCACCTCTCATTACCTCATGAGTGACTCCTATCACCACCCATGAATACGGCACATTGCAATCCAAATGCAAGTTTGCCTTAATTAATTATGCACCTAAAACTAGTAACATACAAAGCAAAACACTTGAACACCGATGAACCAAAAAAGCCATTATATTCCTCGAGTATGAAATGTTTTAGGTTCACCTAGTAGCTCATTGAGAATGTTCGCTATTGACTTTGATTTTCCCTACTAAGCAAAATAAGTACAACCCTTCGTATGTATTAAAATTATTAGTACAGTCTAAAAGGCTAGCGTTACTTTGGGGTTAAATACACTGGCACACCACACATTCACGAGCCTGTGCCGACTTGTTTTAAATTGTCCAATGAACCCCCGACTCCTAGTTTCACTAAACAGATTAGTGTAGCACGGAGGGGCTCATTGCATTCCAAAATAATTCGCGGGGTTGAAGTCGAATAGAGAAATTGGAAGTTTAAAGGGAAATCAGTGAAACTATACATTCCAAAGTTCAAAGGGAAGCGGAAACACACACCAACTAGAAGAATCAAATGTAATTAATTTTGAAAGAGACCAAAACAAAAACACAGGTCACCCTAATTTTGCTTCCGAACTAATCAAATAATAGGGTAAATTTACTTTTGATCCATGAGGTTTCTGACAATTTCTCTAATATTTTTGAAATTACACTCTCCCTATGATAGGTATATATTTATTGCATTTTACCGTCAAATATTTAGGCGCAAAGTAAAAGTTAGTTAAAATATTATATAAAACTCCGTACCCAAAAACATTCCTTAACTCGCAACTTATTCTCCAGCTTTTAATTCCTTGAAAAATAAATTGTATATTAATAAATAATAAATAAATATTTCCCTCTATCTATGATGTTCTTTCTCTCTTTTTTGCAATAATTAACTTCAAAATTAATGAAATAGTAAATTTGACGAGGGAAACTGTATTCAGATTGTATTTAGAAAGGTTAAAAAATATCATAGTGGAAAGGTGCAATTTATGCTAAAAATTATATTCCTTTCATGTAAGGTACTACTTTCTAGTCTTAGAAAAACGTAACGATCCTCCCAATTAAATCGAAATTATTCTTTTTCGATTTTTATCTGTTAGAATTTCCAAAGCATGGCTTCAAAAACCGATAACAAAAGGATGAACTTCAAGTATTGAAGCAAGTACAAACATATAGCACCAAAACTCAACTATTTCGCAACCATGCAAAAATTGATGGAATTAAAAGAAAGATAAACATTTAATACATATAAGTATATTGGAATTTTCTATACATTACCATATGTGTATTGATACATATGAAAGAGAATAATTAATTAAATTTACATTAATTTTCTCTTTTCTACTTGTTAATACTTCCCTTTCTATATATCAACGTAAATAAGAGATACAATTATGGAAATTGGATAAGTAACTAACTAAGGAGTAACAATAAAATTAAACAAAATATTAATTCCATACCTCAGAGAAACAAACTCGATAGTTATTATGTTTTCAATTGACGAAATAAAGAAAAGAAAGAGAAATTGTAATTTTTGATAAGAGAGAAAGCTAAAGCAAACGGTGGAAAGCCAGGAAGAAAAAAGGTCTATCGTCCATTCAAAACCTATTTCGTCGCCGGTGCTTACACGTGTAGTCTTTAATGCCACGTATTGTTTCTTAGTCAAGGGCTTCTAGTTGCCACGTGTCGTTGGTTAGGGTTAAAGATTCGACCAAATTATAATAGTCACATCTAAAATATTTGTCCGATTTTCTTATCTGTTAATATATCAATTTTTTTTAACTGTGATTAACTTTTAGATATTTTGTATTAATGACTGGATCAAACATTTCCTTGCCACATTAGAAAATATCAGAATGTGAAAAATTTTGGGTGTCATAGCATTGTTATTATCCAAAAATCGGGAGATATATAACGGCGAGCCCTACACAGCTCTTTAACGAGAAAATTAAATGCAAACCAAAGTTTATTTTATTATTATTATTATTATTTTTTTTTTTTTTTTGGCGTGGAATTCACTGTTTTAAGGGCGTTCGAGCTGTGTCATTATTTTCGAATCTCTAAATTTGAATGTTATTATAGAGAAAGTGAACAGTAAATTCTCCTAGTTGAATATTTAAGTTTGATTTCTATTGAAAATATAGAAGTTTCAAATGAAAACATATATGTTTTCAAGTCCATGAGATATTCCTTGGATTATGAAATTTTTATCAAAGTATAACTTATTTAGAGTTTTGATTTAAATTTAGTTTGCAGCAACTTGTCTAAACAATAGTTGCCGAAATTGAAAACGGAAGCGTGAATCATAAGGAAAAAATAAAATTTATGTAAAAAATATAGGAAAAACGAGAAAGGCAAATACGATTTGGAATCCTTCTAGATACAGTTAACGTATACAAAATACGTGATTTTTTAACCTGAGATTTAGATTTGTAAGTATTATAATACTTGTACTTTAATATTGAAATTCAATACTTAATATAAACAAGATAGTAATAAATTAAAATAGTAGAAGTAAAAAAAAATTATTTAATTATAAAAATGCTAAAAAAATAATTCTCATAACATTATTATTGATTTTTAATTATTTTATTAGGAAATGATAGCCAAATAAGTTTTCTATAAGTTTTCAATGGTTACCCAAATGTTTCTCAATCGTTTCCTAAAACGTTTCCCAATCATTTCATTTGAGTTTTATATGTGTGCCTCCAATCATTTCCCTCCAGCATTTTCGGGTCTTTTCCTATGCATTTTCTACTAAGATTGTTTGGCTTTTCGTATCCGTACTGAAAACTCGTTTCCAAAGAAACACAATTCTTATCCGAAATCCGCGTTTTCAGTAACTATGGTATAAATATTATGGTAGTTATATTTAGAGATTGTATGTAATTTTAAATATTCCATTATAAGAAGTTTTTAATGTTGGTAATGTGGCGAAGAATTTAGAGCATTTTAATAGCTAAATACCACATATAGCTACACTACTGGGTATCTTTAATGTTGGTAATGTGGCGAAGAATAATATAGTAAATAATTTTAAAAATTAAATATGCTAGTAAACAGAAGTTTTAGCATAATTTGCTAATTTAATATTGGTCAAAACGGCTAGCGATGTTGGACTAAATATCCATACTCATTTACTATATATCCGTAAAAATTTAGAGCATTTGCACCCTCAAATTTCTTTTAACAATTTTCTTAAAAAATAATAATAATAAACTTTATTTCTATTTTACTGAATCTCTATTTCTTAACATCTGCATCAAATTACATATTACATTCTCTACTATATTAAAATATTATTTTTATATATTTAATCATTACTTACTTGAAATTTCACACATAACAATATATTTAATTATAAAATATTATTTATTTAATAATATATTAATAAAAATATTATTATTTCTTAGCTTTAACTTATAATTTTAATATTTATTTAATTTATTAATTCATGATATAAATAAAATCTCTTTTGAAGGAATTAAAAAGAAAGGAGAATAGAAGTCATGGGATAGAAGAAAAATATAAATAAAAAAATCCTAAAAAAATAAATAGAATTTCTTAATAAAGAACTACTATTCCTTAGTATTAAGAATTAAATATTTATAATGTAAAATTTAAATTTAATTTTTAATAAATATATGATTTAAATATTAAAATTAAAATTCAGTTATATATTTAATGTATTATTTAAAATTAATATTTTTATATAAATAAAACAAAATTTATAGTTATTTATTTGTTTAAAAAATTAAAATTATTTTCTATATACTAAAAATTTTAGTTTATATGTGGAATTTAGCAGTTTTAAGCTCAATAATTATTTTTAAATGTTTAATTTATAATTATTATTTAATTATTTTAAATACTTATATTGTATTTTTATTTTTAATTAATAATATTAGTGGAGTGAGTAGAGAGAGAATATATTAATTTTTTAAATATAACTGTGAAATGATATGACATGAGAGAGAATATATTAATTTTATATATTTAAGAAATAAATAATAGTTATTTAGATTTGGAGAATTTGTAACGTTCTGGAAATTAGTAAATAATTTTTTACTTTAATAGATGATATTATAATACTAGGGATGATATTATTATTTCTTTCATATCGTGATGGTAATTGTCATAGTGCGTGTCACGCCTCGAAGCTCCAGGCCCCGAAGCCGTGAATTATATGATGGAACATGATATATAAATACTGCAAAATAATAGGAATATAATGAAATGAAATGAATGCAACAAGCAAATCTCTCCATAACTAATCTGCCATTGCAGGACGGTATTACTCACATCTACAGCAAATCAATACAATACTGAAAAGTAAATATATGCTAAAAAATAAAGGAGAATGACCAATGCCATTTTCAGAAAAATATACATATATATAATGCAGTAAGTAAACATCCTTATTTACAACATAATACAACAGAGATTATTTGCCAAACAAAAGAGTAAA
>MKEJ01067662.1:0-26709 GCA_001753735.1 Embelia ribes | reverse complement strand
CTCCCATTGGGCTGATAATCATAAACTATTAACCTCTCTTCCTTGGCCTGAAAATAAGCGCTCACAGGCACCAAATTAGGGTGCCTCAGTCCCCCCACCACCTCCATATGCCCCTCGAACATAACCCCGTTCGTTACCCCCGTCTTCCCAGCATCCAGCCTCTTAACCGAAACCGTCACTCCGCCACCCATTACCGCCTTATACGTCGTCCCGATCGTGCCACGTCCCAGCAGCTCCGCTGACGCACCCATCAGCTCCTCTAGCGAATAAGCTCTTCCCTCGCCTTCGCAGAAAATCAAATTCCCACTCCTTTTCATCTTATTTTTCTTACTTTTAACAATTTCTGGCGCTTCCATGTTCGTAACTTGTGTCTCGACTGGCTCCGTTTCCAACGATTTTGATTTTAGTTTTGATTTCGCAATTAGTGATTTGCAAAAGGTGGATATACAGAGCAATGCTGTGATTAAGATTAGAACGCCTAAGACGAGCCCTAACACAATGCCTATGCGCTTGTGCTTGCGTAGGAGCGGAGGAGGGCGAGGGGCATTCTGGAGGGGCGGCGATGGTGGTGACGTGGCAGAGGCGGCGGAGGTGGGGGAGCCGAAGAATGGCGGAGTCGAATTCGAACTGCATTCGACCTGAATAATTTCTCCGCAAAGGTTAGGATTGTGAGAGAAAGCCGAAACGCCGAATCTAGAGAGAGAATCAGTCACCGGAATAGCTCCGGTGAAGTTGTTATTGGATGCGTTAAAGGTTTTTAAACCGGTTTGGTTCAACGGCGGGACTGGTCCGGTGAAGTGATTAAAATCGAGCCGGAGATAGGTCAGTAAATCCAGACTGTTGATTTGGGCCGGGACTGAACCGGTTAGGTTGTTGTGGGAGAGATCGAGAAAGAGGAGAGTGTGGAGAGAGAGTATAGAGAGGGGTAAGGAACCGGAGAACGAGTTCCGGTCTAGGAATAGGGTTCTGAGGTTGGCTAAACCGGAGAGGTCGGGGATTGGACCGGAGAGCGAGTTGTTTCTTAAGCTGAGGACTAGGAGCTGGTCGAGCCGGTTCAGTGAGCCTGCTAGAGTGCCGCGTAGACCGGAGCTTTGGAGGTTGAGCCGGATGACCCGGTTTTGTGCGCACTTAACGCCTTGCCAGCTGCAGAAGCTGAACCGGGTTGCGTAGAGGAGTTTCCGGTCTAAGTCGGCTTTGGACTCGAAGGCGAGGAGAGAGAGTGCGTCGGAGGAGAGAGATGGGTGACGTGGCGGCTGGGCGGCGGCCAGGGAGAGAGTGAGGATGAGGAGAGAGAGTGGTGTTGGGTGCATTGTTGGGAGGAGTGAGAGTAGAGCAGTGAAGTGGGTGTGGTTCACACTAGGACTTTGACTGGGGTTTGGGATTCTCTGTGTAATTAAATTAAATTTTGTTACATAAGAGAGATGGGTCAGCTCTAGAAATACTCACGTAGGTTTAAATTTTTAAACAGTTGTATTCAGTCCTTATATTTTTAATTAAACAGTAATGGTCCCAAGCTCTCAGTATGTTACAAATTTGGTCCCTGTTGAAGGTTGACTCATCATTAAGTCACCCTTAGTATGTGGTTCCCCAAGAGTAAAGGCAGTATGGTGAAACTCCATCCTATAATAAATATGCCAAAAGTTACAGTATACTTTATAGCAGATGTCCCTTGGGCAAAATATATTTTCTGTAAGGATATGCATGTATAATTCACTCCGGTGTGACGTGGTAACAGATTATTTTTTCAAGGGTAGTTAAATATGACTGAACCGACATCAAAATGGGGGGACCTGCATTGTTATCCTCAGTGATCTATGCACGTTGTCACTCTCTCCTTTTTCGCTTATAAAAGATATATCATGCATATTGGTATCCTATCTTAATACGTCATGATAGCGATTCTCGTATGAGGAAAACATTGTAATAGGACCACGTCTTCCACTTTTTTTATAATTTAGGATAGGAAACAAATCTAGTAGTTTTCGGAGTTTGCAAGGACTATTTGTGTTTCATTTTAAACGATGAGGACCAAATAGAATTTGGGTTAAAGATGCACAAGTGGGACAATAATTTAAAGTTTGTGATTGTTTGACTATGGGGCTAGTGGTGCTGAGGCCATAGTATCACGTGAAAGTATATAGGGTGGGAGTAGCATTGTTGGGGAATTGTAGCTTTGCCGCGCTTAGAAACAAGCAAATAGGCCTAATCAACGTTTCACTTAAAGTAAATATTATTCTTGGAATTTTGTATACTTAAATTAAACATATAACTAAACTTGTTTAACAATAACATTTCAATGATTACGGATAATAATCCCGTATGAGCTGACGTAATGATTTGAAAATTATTACGAACTTCATGGCCATTTTGTATTTTGTTACTACTATATATAAGGCCACCCTCAAAGGAAATTGAAACCATACCGACCAGTGGGCCCATGAAATAATACTTTTAAATTACATAGTATAGTTTATTTATTGTTTAGTGCCAATACCTAAAAACATAGAAAGATTAATTTGTACTTAATTATTAATTAGTAAAAAATTATTCCTCTCTCTAAAATTTGTCATGCAATCATAGCTAAAAAAAATCCAATTTTCTACTTATCCTAATTTACCCAATCCCCGTCGCTATCAGTTGCTGCTAGTGTAATTGTTGCACAGTTGTCTTTTCTGTTTGTCGCACATTGATCTCAACCACCATCACCTTGAAAATTTAATTCCCTCTCCTTTATTGATTAATACTTCCGCAACGTTGTTGTGCCTAATTGCTGAACCCTAACTGATCTGTTGCCTTACCATTCCTTTTAATCCGACCAAAAAAACAATAATAATTTGCTCATTTGCTAACCCTCGTGACTGCACCTCCTCCAACTCCTACCATGGATTCCACTACTTCTGACTAACCAAAAAATACTACTAAAAGACCTTCTCACCTTCTTGATTTTGATTGCCTGATTTTACCTGGATTTGAATGCGCTAATTGTTGCTTTATTTGCGTTTGCGAGTATGGTATATCTTATCTTTGGCTTTTTATCTTATACTTGTTATTCTCCATCTCATCTTGTTTTTTTTTTGTGTTGTTAATGTTGTTTATGGCCCTACTTCTTACTCTACTAATGTGCGATATTATTAGTGGAATGATGCGATGGAGTATAAGATTTTAGCTTTTGAAGCTAATCAAACATGGACTTTGCTACCATTGCCTCCTGGTAAAAAACCAATTGGTTGTAAGTGGGTTTACAATATCAAATTGCATGCCGAAATATCAGTTGAGAGTTATAAAACCCGCTTATTAGCCAAAGGTTATATACAGATTGATGGTCTTGACTTTCATGATACATTTGCTCATGTGGCCAAGTTGGTCACAATTCATAGTTTATTATCAATTGTTGTTACCTGTAGTTGGAAGCTTCACCAGCTTGGTTTTTAGAGTGCTTTCTTACATGGGAACTTCGATGATGAGGTTTACATGTCTCTACTATCTAGATATGCAACACATTGGGAGACACGTATATGCCGCCTCCAAAAGTCTTTCTACGGTCTGAAGCAGGCTTATCGAAATTGATATTCTTAGTTGTCATCCATACTCCTCTTGGCCGGCTATAAGCAGTTCCAGTCTAATCATTCCCTCTTTACGTGCATTGTAGGTAATTTATTTGTTGTTGTTTTGGTTTATGTTAATAAAATTCTTGTTGTTGGCAATGATTCTAATTGTATTTGTGCTACAAGAACAAATTTAGCTGATCAATTTTGTATAAAAAACCCGAGGACACTAAAATATTTATTGGATTTAGAGGCCGCTCATGCATCTATGCTCTTGATATTTTGACTGATTTTGGATGCTTAGAGGCTTGACCGATAGCTTTTTTTATGGAGCGGAATCTTTGCCTTCACCCCAGATGATGGTACACTTTTATCTGATACTGGATTTTACCGACAACTCATTGGACACCTCATATACTTGACCATTACTCACCTTAACATCTCTTATATAGTTAATATGCTTAGTCAGTTTATGCAACATCCTATGGACACTTATTTGCAGACTTACTGCTTATACAAGTTCAAATTGGGCTAGTTGTCATATTACTCAACGATTGACTACGAGATTTTTATTATCTTGGATTCTAGTTCCGTTTTTTGGTGTTTCAAGAAACATGATGATATCTTACACTCTTTCGTTAAGGTCGAATACAGAACGATGGCAACTACTACTCGTGAGTTGGTTTGGTTGGCTACTCTACTTCATAACCTGGGTGTTTCGTGCAATTGATCGATTCAACTTTTTTATGATAATAAGATTGCATTACATATTGCTAGGAATTCGATTTTCCACGAGCGCACAAAACATATTGAGATTGATTATCACCTACTTTGTGACAAGGTTTGTATTGGTCGTATTGAGCCCTTATACAAAGCTGCATAGTTACACTTGCAGATGTGTTTACCAAACCTTTTGGACGAGATCTAAACCAAATTTTTAAGCGCAAGTTGGATGTTATGGATTTACGTGTTCCAACTGGAGGAAGAGTGTTAAGTCTCATAATATTTGTGTACTATTAGTATTATAATTTATTTATTGTTTAGTTTCTATATGGTAAACATATAAGGATATTGATTCAATGGTCCAGATTTTTTTATAATATTATTATTTTTTTTAAAATTATAAATTTAAAAATTCTGGACCATTAGATTAAGATTATGCGGCTCAAAATTGAGCTGCAGGATCCTGCAGCTGTTTTTTTGGCAGCAGCAAACCCCACCCCCGTAAATACTAGAAGGAATCTTTAACAAGTCGTACAATATTGAACGAAATGCTTTTAAAGGTGAGTGGGTTACAAAGCAGAGGCCACCGACGGCTGTAAATTGTGATTGTGCACATGAGATCGCAAAAGTCAGCATTCCCATCTGACATTTCTCAAAAGTGGGCTTATTTGGTGCTTTTTTCTTCTCCTTTTTCCCATTTGCTTTTTTTGAGTTTTTGCACATATGGAGTTTATATTTTGCTACAATTTCAGACCATCAATAAGTGCATAATAACATCATTGGTTGGACTTGGAGAATAATTAAGTAACCCACTAAAATTTCGAGAAAAAGAAAATGACGACCCACTAATATGTTTTTATGGACTATGATCCGCACAGTAAATACAACTAAATATTTTTACTTTATACAACTTCAAAGTTGTAGTACCATTCTCCATTTCTGAAAGCCTTATTTCCAGTATTCCCTTCATCAAACAAATACGTCTTGCTAATTTATATTTCATTTAGAATTAGAAAAATCAAAATTTGAATATGCGAAAAACTATATAATTATCAAAATATCCTTACTATTTACCCACTTTGGATGTAACGAATAGAATTAGCTGAAGTGCACCAACTAAATTAAGTCAATTGTTGCTTTGAAAATATGGACAACCTACTTTGACACTCATGATAGATTTTTTCTTCTATCTTGACCTCTCAGGCGAAAACATTCCCATTTTTTCGAAAATGAGGTGCCTTAATTCAATCAATTGGGGCAGACCGATCGATCCGTAACAAATATATTTTTTAGATAAGACTGAATGGCTAATTTTTTTTTAGCTTTTTGATGTATTATCACAATTTTAATAAGAATGGAATTTTATATGTATTTGTATGCATAAATTTTTTATATTTAATACATATAAAAAATAATAATAATATTATAATATAAAATTTCTCTTATTTTTTATATATCAATACATATATAATAATATATAAAAATTTTCTATATATAAAATTTTAGTTATGATATGATTTCGTATTGATTGGAATTATGCAATAATGTCAATGTGATTTGACATTAAAGCGACCAGAAAAGAAAGCTGCCAAAAAAGAAAGCTGCAATACCAAGGCCGACTAAAAAATGATGAAAGTATGAAAAATGCTTAAAACTTCCACGCTTTTCTTTTGCTTTCTCCGTCCAGAAATAATAAGAGTCGATTTAGAAATTTGAATAATACTAGTAAATTTTATACTTAAAAAAATATAAATTATCATTAATTAATAAAAATTTTAAGTTTATTTTAATACTTATTGCAATATATTAAAAATATAATTTTATATCATAATTTAATTTGAAATACTATATACACTTCAAATGACAAAAAATGAAAAATAGTTAAAGATTTTATTGAAAATATGAATATTTTTTTAAATATACTGTAAACCTTATCGAAATATTAAAGAAGTATTGTTCTAATTTTGATAAATCACAATTAATAATAAATTAGATCAATTTTTATGCTTTTAAAACAAAATAAAAATAAAATTATTTTATATAAAATGTGAGTATAAAATGTGTAATGATACTAAGATACTTAAAATATAATACAACTATATTGTATTTTGAGTAACTTTTAAGTTAATATTGAATACAAATTTATTAAATCACTAACTACTAAGCCAACACATACAAAATAATCCATATAAATGCTAAGGAAAAAATACAAGCCCAATCAGCCTAATAACCAATATAAAATTTAACAAAGAATAAAGTTGGAGAATAACAAATTTAAGAGCCAGCAAGGGTTAAAACGTATTACCTCTATAACCAAAATATAGTGTGCTAACCACCAAGACACATGTTATTTAATAATAAATATTTATATTTAAATATAGATATTTATTTTTATTTATATGTATATAATTTTAATCGTAAGAAAAAAAAATAATTTTTATTTTTTGTCCCGAATGCCCCCATTCCCCTAATGTAGATTTGATTATGAACCATAGTTGGATGGTTTGACTTAACATAAAATTTTAGTAAATTTCAAGTTTAAATTTTGAATATTAAGAACAAATAACCAAATTTGCCCCTATTATTTTTTGAGTCGACGTTACCCTAATAAGAAGGAAAGGGTAATAATGATAATTCACTTTTTATTATAATGATTTCATGCTTACTAAAACGGAAATATCCAAATATTTTTGGAGATCTCAATTTAAAAATATGACTAATTATTTGTGGACGGATAAAATATTTTTCTTTAGCGGGATCATATATTCTCAATTATTTGATATTTTTAAATGAATTGAGTTGCTATCCACCGTCAATATACAAATTGGTACACGAGTAATACCGTGAATACATAATATATGTGCATTATGCATGCACAACTCACTAAATAGCTATCAAATATGTTTTCATTTCTTGTATCTACATACCGTACATGTACTAATTCACGTATGGGTGATAAATAGAAATTTGACTCTTTTTAAATTGAGGTGCATTTTAGCAGTAGTTTTGTGTCTTGAAATAATACCCAGGCTCAAATGAACTTTAGTTCTAATAAATAAAATTGTACTGTTGTGGGTTTTCTAGAAATGGTATATGTATTCATCACTCAAACGAATTGGGCTTTGTCTTGTCAAAAAACAACCATTTCGGCTGGTTACACGCTCAAAGCTGATTAAAGTTTGCCTCACTTTCCGAGCGATTTAAGTGTTACATATTGTATATATTAACGATTAAATATAATATCTTGTTTTAATTTCATTTAGTTGATATTAATTTATTGTTATTTAATGCTCATATAATGACAACAAAAAATAATAAACATGACATTTTACTTTGAATTTTGGCCTTGACATAATGGCTTTCGATAAATCATCTGTCGAATTTGTATTATATAAGATCTTCAGTGGCAGCAAAAAAAATATATTTAAAATTTATACCTTATAAACAGGCTCGAAAAGGTGTACAAAAGCCCAAAAATATATTGTCGGCACAGATATCTAGCCCACCATTTTTCAACAATATAGATCCTACCCAACCTCATATATATGCCTATCCACAAATTTTTTTTTTTGGTAGGTTGTCTATTCACATTAGAGTGATTGTTTATTGTACCGTCAAGGTCACGTTTTGCACAATTAAAATGTTTATTACACAACGTGAATTGAACTCCTCGACCTTTAGATAGTGTTCAATACTCACTAATTAGCTACTTAAATCATCAATAAGATTGTTCTCAATTAGATTTTATTAAATTTATAACAAAATTCAAGAACCACCCAAGTGTGAAAGAATCAAATATTTTTTAAAAATTAGTATTATACAAGAAGAAATTATAAAGTTTGTAAAAAAGTGTAGTTCTTGCGAGCATTGGTTGAAGAGTTAATATCCAAAACGAATCAAGTAACGGCTCTCGAGGATGATACATCAGCTTTGAGGTTGGGATTGTTTTTGCCGAACTCCTATTAATTTGACCTTTTTCTTCGCCCGAAGGAAGCTTCTGCTATCAGAGGAAAACAATCAATGTAAGATGTTGGGATTGTATTTTTACAACAATAAATACATACTCATCATTGGTCATGGGTTAGTATGATCTACAATATATAAACCATGATTATACATTATTTGTCAACATTGGTCATGGGTTAGTATGATCTACAACATATAAAACATGATTGTACAAAATTGATGGTTAAAGAATCTCAATTGACTCAGTCATCATCCAATTCTAGGGCATTCAGACAAGCATGCAAGTTTGTAAGACTATCTCTATCCTAATTTATCTTAAATCGGGATCGATTTATATCGCAGTTTTAAAACAATCAATGTAAGAAGGATAAGCATCCTTCCTAAAACTTGTATGCTATCTCCGTTTTTAAGTCATTTCAAATACTTCTTTCATTCCAAAATAATAAATTCATTTGATATTTTACACATATTAATTTTTTTTTATAAATATAGTTAAAATATTAAATATTCAATTTTTTTTTACTAATATGTCATTATTGGAATATGAAAAGCGGTAATTATTAGTAAAAAAATGTATTAAATGAGAATATTTCAATAAAATATTTACTCGTAATAATTTTATAAGAGAAAAGTAACTTATAATTGGGACCAAAAAAAAAAAAAACCTATATTTTTCGGAATAAGGGAGCAGCAAACCACTCTAAGATTCCTTGTGCTTTTATTATCTTAAAGATTAGTAGCAATCCATCAAGTAAACTAATTCAATGTCAAAATAAAATAAGATGAAAAAAGAGTGCTGCTACACAAATCTCAAGAGCATGTCCAAAAAGACAAACCCATATAATTTGTAGAGCTATATTCAAAATAATTATTATTTAAGAATTTTTTTTTATTACTTTTTAATTATTGTTTCAAAAAATTAAGAATATGTTTAATATCTATTTTCAAATTTATTCATGGTATCCCAAATAAATTTTTATCCACTCCATACAATTCAAATTTTCAAGGAGTGTTAGCGCCGAGCAAAACATATTTCTTTTTTTCCTATAATTGAAGCTATTCAATAATTTCATTAATTTTAATACATTAACCTACAATTATTTGAAAAGGAAAAAGATATATTATCACCCAAGATATCAAATAAATTTTGCAACCCGTCAGCATTTAAGATTTTAATAAAGTCATAAAGTTAAATCATTTTTCAATAAATAAACCATGATTGTAATAATAACACTCAAAGTACAACCTGGACATTTTCCCCGGATTTTCTCTTCCATTTCAAAACACAAAGAATTCGCTTTGATGTCCGAATTCAGGTACTGTCGATGGATAGCTAGATCTCATCCGGCGACGACGGACTCTCTCTCTCTCTCTCTCTCCCTCCCCCCCATGTGTGTGATTGCATATGCATCGCTATCGAGTACGTATGTATGTATGTATCTATCTATCTATGGCAGTAGAGTAATACACAATTATAATCATAATAATATGATCCCATCACCAAGCAACTCCCATTCGTAGCCCCAAAGAAATCTCACCAATCAAACTTATTAAACAAACAATTCAATCACACACGCCAAACCCTCTCTCTCTCCCCCTCTCTCTCGCTGTTTGTCTCTCTCTCTCTCTCGCTAGAGAGGGAGAAAAATGAAGCTCTCCGCCTTACACCAGAGCTACATCAACCGCCGGAGCAACAGCTTCCGATCCTCAGATGCCTCCGCGGACGGCGGCGGAGCCAAATCTCTGGCGTCGATCCTCTGGCTCCTCCTCCACTGCCTCTGCTGCCTCGTCTCTCTTGTCCTAGGGTTCCGATTTTCCCGCCTAATCTTCTTCCTCCTCTTCTCCCCCGCCACCAATCTCTCCTCCACCTCCCAAACCCTAACCGTCCACACCGACGTTACTCCGCCGGTGAATCGCACAGCTGTGACGGCCACTGCAGCCAGCAGTAGTAGAGTAGTGGTCGGCCGCCACGGGATCCTGATCCGGCCTTGGCCCCACCCGAATCCTATCGAGGTAATACTAAAGATCTCCATCCGTCTCTATTGGATAGATTTGTTTGACTTTTGAATGAAAACAAAGCAAAAGGATTGAGATTTTATATATACAAGTATATTGCATCATATTGGATTTATATGGTGTCAAGACAATCTTCTAATGAGCATCGGGCCACAAAAGTTCTATACAACGTCTTCTGAACGGTAGTAAATTCAAAAACAAATAGCTAATTTTGTCGAGACATTAAATCACTTGTTTATTTAACTATTATGCCACATATGAGAATATGTAAATATTGGTTGAATTTACATTAAATAGGGCCATATTATTAAGTACTTATTCCATCACCTTAAATAAGGGAAGCGCTCTATATAATGTGTGGGACAAGCCAAAACAAAAAAGTGGCCAGTCAAATAGGAACCAACTGAGTATTAAACTGGGGGTGTTGATTAACAATGAGAGCTACATAGAAATTAAATGAAAAACGCATTTAATATGGACCATTAGTATTTTTATCAATGGCTTGGATGGGTTTGCAGACCCTTGCAGACCGCAAAAATGTTCACTTGATATTGAATATATCCAAAATTTGGGTTGATTATAAATTGGTGATTTTGCGTGATTTGATCTTAGATAATATTGTTAAGATTTATATTTTCGTGGTTTCTGATTATATATATTTGTTATAATTAGGGCCTATCATCTGATCAACCTTTTCTTTTACAATTTTATGTTATTTTCTTATCAGGTAATGACTGCTCATCGGATCATCGACAGGGTTCAGAGTGAGCAGAGGGCTCAGTATGGGGTGAAGAACCCCAGAACTGTGATTGCTGTGACCCCAACGTACGTTAGGACCTTCCAGACACTTCACTTGACAGGTGTCATGCACTCATTAATGAATGTGCCTTATGATGTTGTCTGGATTGTGGTTGAGGCTGGGGGAGTTACTAATGAGACTGCCTCGTTGGTTGCTAAGTCGGGTCTTAGAGTGATCCATGTTGGGTTTGAGAAGAAGATGCCAGTTTCTTGGGAGGGTAGGCACAGAGTGGAGGTTCAAATGCGTATGCACGCGTTGAGGTAATCTATGTTTAATTACATTAATAATTATCTATTGATTTAAGTGAAGAAAAGACAATGATGTATCTCTCTAAAGTTGTGCTCTATAATAGTTGGACCTTTCGAATTAGGAATTTGGCCATCCGTTGTTGCTTTGGGGTGAAACATGATGATGGGGCTCTTGTAGTTAGTAATCATAGGGTTGCGGTTGGTTTTAAGGATCTGAAATTCCCACAGATTTCAGATTGATTGTGATAGGGGTGTTGCAAAGGAATGATGTATAGATGGAGCTATTTGAGATGCACATTTTTAAATCCACGATGTCAGATTTTCCAACAAAATACACAGAACTGTCCCAATTCCAATGGATTTCAATGCCTCAAAATCCCCGATGGACCCTTAGTTTTTCTTAATTATGATCCGGTGATTCTTGAATAGGTGATCTATTGGTCTATAGTTAATTCTTAAATGTGAGTTCTCTTTACCCTGGAGCCTCTTATCAATTGATTTGAGTTGAAAGCGAGGGTATATCTCTTGTAGATTAGTAATGCTTAGGTTGCAGTTGGAGCCAAGGATTTAAAATTCATAGGGATTATTGATAATGAAGGACATGTTCAAATGGTAAATCCATGATGGATTTGAGATGAATAGAACATGTGGACTTAAATTCATGGCACAATTTCAAGTGCATGATGTCAAGGCCCTAGGAAGCAAGCATGGATTTGGAATCATGGTACTACTGGTCTGACTACCTACAAAATGCACACAAAAATCCGAATTCCCAAATTCCCATGGATTTGGAATTCTCAAGTTCCCTAACGACTATTTTTCCTTTCCGTTTGTCAAATCCTGCTTTTGATTTAGTTTTAGTTTCTGGCGCTGACTTTGTGATTTTTTCTAGTGATGTGTTGTTTGGGTTCATTGGTTTAATTGAATCTAATCGGTTAGGGTTTTTTTATCGCAGAGTTGTCAGAAAAGAGAAGCTTGATGGACTTGTGATGTTTGCTGATGATAGTAATATGCATAGCTTGGAGCTCTTTGATGAAATTCAGAATTTGAATTGGATAGGTGCTATATCGGTTGGCATTCTTGCTCATTCGGGAAATAGTGGTGAAGTGTCTTCAGTAGATCAAAACGGAAGTGCAGAGAGCTCACAGATGCCAGTTCAAGGCCCTGCCTGTAATTCGTCGGACAAGTTGGTTGGTTGGCACACCATTAACTCTCTTCCATATATTGGTAGAGAAGCTAAGTATATTGGCGACATGGCAATTGTGTTGCCCAGAAAGTTGGAGTGGGCTGGGTTTGTGTTGAACTCCAGGTTGTTATGGGAGGAAGATGAAGACAAGCCGGAGTGGGTTAAGGATTTCGATACAGTGGTTGGTGAGGGAGAGGATATTGAAAGTCCATTATCTCTGTTGAAGGACCCTTCAGTGGTAGAGCCTATGGGCAGTTGCGGACGCAAGGTTTTGCTTTGGTGGCTTCGGGTTGAAGCACGTGCAGATAGCAAATTCCCACCTGGGTTAGTCATTTTGCTTTCATTCTTGCTGTCTGTACCTCTGTATTACAGTTGGTTCATTTCGACGCAATGATAGTCCTTAAGTTAATACACCTCGGTTTTGAGATATATAGGGTAGCATTGATGTTGGGTAGCTCTGTGGTAGTAGATATTGCAGAAAGTTCGTATTTTGCTTATGGTAGTTGACTAGTAGTGCATAACCAAATTGATTTCATCATGTGAAGTCACCATTTTACTTTTGATTGATTTTGTTTATTTTGATTGGCCATTGTCACAAGCTCTTTGATTTTAAAACTCATGGACATTAAATTTGGGCATCCAGTGGATGCTTCACGCATGTTCATTGCTTTACATTTAGTTGGTTGATCTCATGTCTTATCACCAAGGTATTTTCTTCGACTAACATCATAGTCTCCCACCATGTCCTTCTACTTTCTAACTTCAGGAAAAAAAAAGTAGGATCTAGTCTCTTGAGTGGTCATGAGTTGCCACTTGCCTGCCACTTTTGCTTCTATCAACACTAGTTGAATGAATCATCATATCTGGCTTTTTGCTTAGGCATTGCATTTAATCCTTGCTGGAGTTGGAGTTACGACGTGCTAGTTGTTTCTTAGCATGTCTATGGATAATATGATCTGATGCATCTTTGGTAGACTTCTAACATATTTCCTTTTCTTACTTTTCCAATGGTTGCATTGGACCTTTAAATATATGTATAGGCTGGGATTTTGACCATGTATATCCACTCCCAGCTGTTCGAGATTGTTGTGGGTGTAAACATTAATTTTGCAATGTTTGGCTTGTTTGGTACATGTAATTAGTAGCTTAAACTTCACCTAGGATGGGTGCGGAGTTTTGCCAGAAGACTGTAGTATCTGAAATTTTGTTGCTTTATGGTTTATTCTTCTTTGCTTGTATGCAGTGGGACATGTAAGATGTTAATCGGCTTCTATATATGGAAGAAGAAGAAATCATTAGTTAGTATTGCACTTGCTAGCACACAGACACGCTTATTAATGTGTTCTCTATTTGGTCATCATTTTGAACGTAAATTTTGTACCAAAAGATTTCAGTGGGTTATTCTGGCAGTTTGATAAAGCTTAGAGCTGTTTTAAGTTGTAGATGAACTTGGAATGGCCATGTGGGCAAACATTGTCTAGTACTTGTCTGAAAATCATTTTCTTTTCTTCCACATACTCTCGGATCATCTCTCTGTAAAAGTCTATAAATTTCATATAAGCTTAAAATTTACTGTAAACATTTTTTCATTGCAGATGGATTATTGATCCACCGTTGGAAATAACCGTCCCTGCAAAACGCACACCATGGCCAGAACCTCTTATGGATCTTCAATCTAACGAGAAAGCGACTGTCGTAGAGGAGAACAAGGAGAAGCGTCCTATAAAAATCCGAACACGCAAATCGAGACGCAGCTCTAAAAGTAAGAAAAAGCGAGATACAAGAGGGGGTGACCATATTGTACACGACATGGCTGTAAACACCATCCAACATTGAAACATTTAGCAAAAATGTTTGCTATCTGCAAATTTGAGGCCAAGCATCTTCTTGATTGATTAAATAGAAGACGTCATTGGCTATGAGAGAACAACTAATACATGCATTTTAGCGTTCCACTTGTGAAAAGATATAAAGTTTTCCCTTCCAATTCTTTATTTCATTTTCCAGATTTGGGTGATTGATATTTGAGTTTCGTGATAGAAGTTAATTAGCATCTCAAACCTGTGGGAGCAGGGTTTGATTTTTCCAATTAGTCGTGTTTGATATTAAGGTTGTATACATAAATCTTCGGAAAAGAGTCGATAGATTTGTAATTTACTTTCACGATGAAATTACTGTAATGACAGTTGTTTTGCACTGTCGGAGTGTCTATTTAATGGTTTGCATACAGTTTATATTACAACACCCTCCGTCTCATTTTTTCCTACAAGTATAAAGGGAGACCAATTAATATTGTTGAATCTCAAAATATTTTAATTTTTTTTTTGTAATACTCTTAATTAATATTACAATTTTACATAACTTACAATTGATGGAGTAATTAAATAACTTTAATAAATAAGGGTATTTTAGTAAAATAATTTTTTAAAATACTTCATCCGGTTCAAAATAAGTGTCGCTTTACATAAATATTTTTTTTCCAAAATAAGTATTATTTTAGAAAATAAAAAATGTATTTATTAAAGATTTTATAAATTTCATACAGGTGTCCAAATAAATGTGATACTCAAGATTTTCACTTACATTTTCTACTGGACTTAAATTAAATTGTCACTTCAAGTACTGAAATTTTTTTACGTTTCTCGCAACGTTATAAAATGAAGTCCACATTTTACTATTTCATGCAGAAAAATATGATTTCCTATTTAGGCATGATAAATTTAATACATAGGTTATACACTATTTATAAAACACATTCATGAAAAGATAGGGAAATAAAAGAAAAGAGTTACTATGAATAAATTAAAATTAATTATTTAACAAATTGACAAAATCGTTTCACCTAAATTCTAACATATTTAAAATTAAAGAATAAATTATGTTTCAAAATTATTAACTAATTACCTAACAAAAACACTAAAATAGAAAAGTAAACTCCCATAAGGGATACCTTACGATGATAAAAATATATCGAATTCAGTTTTTGCAAAATTTTATCTCAAAACAAAAACATTTATTTATATTATAGGAAATGATTATACCATGCGGTTAAATAAAATATTTTAAAATCTGATGACTCATAATTCCTTCCATAATATTAACAAAATATGAGAATATATATTTGTAACTTTTATAAGAAAATAATATGGGTATAACAATTTATACATAGTCATACGAAAATTAAGAAATTAGAGCTACAAAGTTTTCGTGTCAAAAGATTTAACAAAAATTCCTACTCAAATATAAAATTATCATGAAAAATCAACAAACAGGGGTAGTTTTGCTAGTACTGTGGAAAAATGAATTTAATTGTACCTTATAGTTTTCTGTCTAGTTTTGTATAAATTTACAAAGTAAGAGCATTCACATGAGCCTTTCTATACCCACTTTCTGTTTCTCAAATTAAAACATAAATGAGAAAATAAGGAATTATATAAATTCCGTTTTTTTATTTTTAGAAAATATTCTAAAAACACAACAATAACTTTCTCAAATCAGAATATTACAATTCACCATTTCTCTATTAACAAATATTTTTTTTCCGTCAATATATAAAATACATACCAACATATTAAAAAATTATTTTTAATTTTTTTTTATATTTATATATTATCAAATTATTTGTGTAGAAAATTAATTTTAAAAAGACTGAAAAGTGATCAATTTTTATTTTGTAAGAAAAATAAAATTTAAAACATAAAATTTAAAATTTTAAAACCGCGCCCTAACATACGACGAGTCGAAGAGGAAAAACACAAGCCATTTAATAGGATCTATAATTGTGAACTATTTATTAATCAATCTTACATGCTTTCAAAATTTGGATCTTTACGACCTACCAAATTGCGATTTAGATTGTACAAATTTCACAATTTATAAAGACAGCCATAAGGAGAGGTGCGGCTTTAATGATCGGAGCAGATGGGCCAGCATGGAGATGTGTGATTTTAAGGATTTTGAATGCAAATGGTATTTTTTCCGATGACACAATTTCTCAAAAAAGTAATCCAATGGATGAAATTTGGAATATCAATCAAAGCCTCAAAACTCCAGTTCCAAACAGGATTTTTACAAAAATTAACATATTTTTAATAGAGAAAACTCTCTAGTAAAACTAAATTACAACATAGAGTCTACTACAACATGCGCATAGTATCCGATTTACTTGACTCTATATGTAACAGTCTATTCCTCAACATGGTAGATAAAATCGACATGCCAGCAAATCATCTTGGATGGTGTTGAAGAACCCTCTTTGCACTGCCTTTTTACCTCTCGAAATTTCTTGCAAGTTGTGTTCCCAGAAATAATTTCTTCTCGTAAATTGGAATCAATTATTCACGATTATTTATTTGCGTCCAAAATTAAGTCAGAACACTCCTAAAAATGTAGCTACCGAGAAAACTAGAAACAGTGCTCCACCAATATAGCCAACCTGATGAGGAAATTTGGTTAATCACAGAAGAATTCGAACTTCTGAGAGAGCTAAGATACATATAAACACACACACACACACTCAATTATGGCGTACCAGTTTCTCGGAGATGTATTTGGCTAGAAATGCTCCCCCGAGGATCGCAATGAAGGTGGCTAAAAGATGTCCAGCAATAGCTCCACTAGCCACACCCCAAGGAGACTGGAGAACAGGAAACAAACAGCAAAAGTACGTACAATTTAATCAAAAAATTGGTTTCGTAAGAGTATATTAACCGACAAAGAGGTACCTGTGCAGCCCCAAGAGCAATTGTTGCCAGCATCGAACGGTCTCCCCATTCCTAGAAACGAATTTAAACCACATGGAAGAATGGTAGATGGAACAAGTTATCAATACTATAGCTAAACCTTGATCTTAATTGATCATATTGAACACCAGGGTTCTTCTGAACTACTAGAAAGTTAATAGAATTTTCATGAAAATTACAAGTGCTGTCATAAACGAGGAAAAGATGCTCACCGCGAAAAAAACGAGACTAAATGACTTCCACAAGATTTCAAGCGGATTCGAGAGTCGTTTCGAAATCTGCACAAATCATAAAAAAACATGGTGAAGATAATGCCTTTATGAACTCCTTGAAAGGATCAGAGGTTTTATTTTTTCTTTAAAACAATTTGAAAACTAACCTTTTCTTTCACAAGCTCCTCCGCTTCAGCGTATTCACCAAGTTCAGGGCCGTCCTTATCGCCACTCTTGACATCAATGGCTGGAAGTTCCCAAGCATCTTTTATTGATTTAAGTCCGAAAAACATCAAAAGGGTTACTGCAGCATATTCTCCAATAGGCACGGCTATTCATAGAACCAACATTGAACACATATCAGAGTTTACTTACACACATGAAGAC
This sequence comes from Embelia ribes, assembly GCA_001753735.1. Lineage (NCBI taxonomy): Eukaryota > Viridiplantae > Streptophyta > Magnoliopsida > Ericales > Primulaceae > Embelia > Embelia ribes. The sequence goes on along the minus strand of MKEJ01067662.1, from coordinate 8,885 downwards.
TAGGAGGCACGTTTTGAACACGAAAAATTAGTCAACTTTAAATATTGAGTCACACAAATAAGGAGCCTCTGACTAAGAAAGAGAAAACAAGTCAAAAGAAAGTGCTAAGATTTTGCAAAACAAAGCACCTAAAAGACACTTCTCCAACTCGAATGATATAAAAGTTGTGCACGAGATGACAAGTCGTATGTAAGTACTGCTATGCAATTTAACCACCACCAGCAGAGTAACAACTCAAAATTGGAATGTTCAAAGCTTCAAAACTAAACTCATCGTCCATATTCACTTACTGGTCTGAAACTGAGCAGGGACTGAGTGAAAAATTCTTCCTATAATAACTGACAAAATTGTCATTAGCGAAAGAGCACCCATGGAACCTAGGAGAACCTGTCCAACGTTAAAATAAGAGTATTAGATCACTACTTAATTCACAGAAGCACCATCAGATGCTTAAAGTTCATAAATACAGGAAACCCTTCAATTTAGCCAAAGCCACAAATGACTAGATTATCGGAGACGATGAAGACAGAAATCAGTGGCATGGTGGTATAATTATAAAGGTAAAGAATCAAAGCTCTTCTAACTGAATGTAAATATCCAAATTCCTAAAATCCTACCGAGTCAAGGACAGCTATTTGTACGTATTGCTGCCTATCCATATATATGGAAAGTCAGAAACTAGAAAAAGAGATTGATGCTCTTGAGCAAAATGACAGAAGATCATACGTACCAATCCTTTCTCATATTGCATAGCCAGAAGTGCAGCAATGAAAAATGTCTGTTCACAAGACAAAGCATGACTTAAACCACGAATAAAGCCAGAAGAAGATTATGAACTTTTGGTAGCTAGAACAACTGCACCCATTCAACACTGACCAATGAAAACACAAACGGGAACAAATATAATACAGAAAAAGAAAAGCCTGGGTCAGATAGAACGAGAGATTTCGCAAATCTATTATAAGGAGAACATATTTAATTTTCCTTGATATTGCATTACCTTGTCGCCAATTTCTGAAACAAATATAAGTGAGAAGGCAGCAGTGAAACCCGACTTTGCAATTGCTGCTAGAATTGAGGAAGGCCCTCCTTTCGCAAATACAATGAGCGAATATATAACAGTGCACCCAAATAGCACAGAGGCAAGAGATAAAACATAAGTCAGTGTATTTGGAGGTTTCTCACTGCAAAACAAAAGGTTGTAAAAGTTAAGGGCAATGAATGTAGATGTAAAAATGACCCTTCTGTCAAAGGAAAACATGGATTTGCTCTAAGCTAAATGCTAACTTCATTCATACAAACTCAACGAAGGTATTGGTTAAACTAATTCTATTAAGTTCTTGTTCACCACTTGTCATAAGTTGCTCTCATGGTTTCTCTATGCTCAAGTAGTTCACAAACATATAAGGTCCCCGAATATTCCAGTACGATAAGCAAACTTAGGTTCAGACTTCAGATTGAATGATACTTACATTTCAGATGAGTTGTCACTTTGTGTATCGTTGACAGAGACTTTGTGGGTTTTCTTCTCTTCTTGGTCTCCATATTCCCCAGATGCAATTCCTGGATTCGATGCATGTAATTTGATTGAATTGCTCGCAGATTGCAGCCTTGATGGTTCCCTATTTCTCACTAATTACACATAAACCAGTAAGGAAAAATGTATTTTTGCTCAAAAAGTTGAGTAAATTAAGCCTTTTCTCCCAAAAAGTTGAGTAAATTGAGCTATTGATCAACTTAATTACACAAATGCAAATGCTGTCTATTGAAAGTTCTCACATCCGACACGTGGTAGACCATACCAAACAACTGCCTCGAAATAAAACTGATGCACAATGCTTTACTCGAAAACTGCCAATTCCTTGGAGCACAAATCAATTGTGAGGGTATTAAATTACCTATGTGCATGTGCTTTCCTTGGACTAATTTACCAAAAATTGGTGTTCATCAACAAAATGTGTACATCTTGCTGTCATTATACATATGTTTTAGCTACAACATATCCTTTTCCCTTCGCCTAGGGGAATTCTAGTCCTAATCCAGCAGTTAGTTTTTCCCCCATTTTCCATCAAGACCTAACTAGAAGTAGATGTAGATCGATTCCTTATGAATTTTGTACACCAGGCATTCATCATAGTATATAGATTCTTCTATAGATTTTGTAGATTCTCTTTGACGAACCATTACTAGGGTCTTTTACAGGATTTACCAAACAAAGTAGATCTATCCCTTGAAAGTAGCAAGCTATGCAGCTTATATGCACAACCTCACGCCCCACTTCTCAGTCCGTGAACTATAAGATTGAATTTGGGACATAATTCTTTGAGGTAAGAGAATAGTATCTTTGCATCGCCAACGTAGAATTTCTATGCACATCAAGGGTTTAGATATATGAAAGATATGAATAAACACATGTGAAGCCCACACCTAATACCCATGTGTCATCTAAGCTGGCTTGTCCGTGAAAATTTATACCCCCGTGATGCAAAGAAATTAATATCTTGAATTAAAGCAAATTATGGAAGTTTGTGTATCATGAAAATATACTCATCCCAGGTAACCTAAACACCCCAGGTAATTACTCGTATAAGGGCACCTCACCAGCCTCCCACTCCAAACCCTAAATTTTAATCTGTATACCCCAAAATTTAAGATTGAGGCAGGATATAGAGAATGACGACACCTGAACGCCAAAACTTAAAATAGAGTTATGAACAGTAGTCCCTAGTTCAATGGGAGCATTACTGCAAACGCTTATATTTTTGAGGACTGAATAGTTTTAGATATTCTAATGTAAGAGCTTTCACAGATTTTAATCTCTAAAATTTAGAGTAGACACCAATTTAGGATCACTGGAGGGAATGCCCTGAGGCAGGCAAAAATCCAGTCTTTAATTTGACTACTAAGTTAAAAAAATAAGCCTAATTGTAACTAACTATTGATAATGAACCTTTTTTTTTCATATGTTCAAATAATTCAGGGACAAAATGCACAAATAACCTAAAACACATGCATATGCACAAAGCATAGAACCCTTTTTTTGAGAGCTTACGTGAATGGGAATTTAACGCGATTCTTCTATAACTTAGGGCACAACATGGAGCAAAGGCCAGTAATGGAAGCTTTGCCCCAGAAATTAACAATAATGGTGCTTGAAAAACTGTTGCTCGTATCATCTCCCACTCCAATTAAGTCACAAGTTCATTATTTTTAGCTCAATTTCGAAAGCGGAGCTTAATAATGGCATTCCCACCACAGCTCTTAAATGACTCCCCATCCTAAATTTTGGAGATTAAACTAAAGGAAAACTCCCAATGAAATGGTTTAACTTTTACATGACATCCGATTGTCATAATTGCTCCATGTTTAGCCTCTCCTGAAATTGATATTGATAGTATTTAAAGCCATAGCTTGTATATTTATAAGTTAAAGCCATGCACACCTCCATTGCAAATAGTGGGTCATGGGTTCGTCCTGTTGGAAATAACCTATCTGAAAACAGGGGTGCGGAAGCTTTGTGCATTGAACCATACATATAAACTAAAGGAAAACTCCCACCAATGTATCCAAACACTATTCAATTTCCTGATAAGGTTTGCTACGGTGCTCCCCTGAATTAGGACATTACTACTCATTTCCCTACCACATTTTTAAGTTTTAGGGACATATCCCATCTTCTTCCTCAAAGTTTGAGGCATATGGATCCAATTTAGGGGCTGAAAAGAGTTACATTGGTGGGTAATGCCTTAAAATTCTACTCATCCCGAATTCCTAGTGGTCTCAAATCCTTAAATCTAAACGCATCAGATAATTGCTAGTATTGTTTATATTCAGGGTTTGTTTGGATGCAGCTTATACGCTCCAAACTTTTTAGATTTTTTTGTTAAAAAATTAGACAGCATTTTGCAACTCAGCTCTAAATCTGAGTTTATCTGCTTTTAAACTTGTTGCATCCAGTTTTTTTCTTAGCATGAAATAAGCTAGCTTATTTGTTTAAATGCTGCCACCAAATGAACCCTTAGGACTTAGAATTGACCATAAGCAAATAGAGTAGCCTAATTATTAAAAAAACAAGTAATGTCCTTTTTCACATCCTCAAAGGATTTAGAGTCTAAATGCATAAACAAACAATCCAAACAGCCACAAAACAGGAATGGGAGCCTTACATGAAGGAGAATTGAGCGCAATTCTTCTAGAAACTAGGGCACAACAAGGTGCAAAAGGCAACAGCGGTGCTTGAACAACTGTTGTTCCCATCTTCTTCCCCCTCCAAACAAGTCACAAGTTCATCGTTATTAGGCTCAATTTCCCAAAAGCTGAGCTTTTTGTGGGTTCAATTTCGAAAAGCTGAGCTTATTTTCAACTGAAATTGAGACTGAGCGGGCGAGCGAGAGAGAGAGAGAGAGAGAGAGAGAGAGATTGACTTCTTGTGGTGAACACGTGTCTCGTTTTCTAGCTGGAGAGTGCGCAAAATAAATTTCTATAAAATTAATTTTAAGAACACCATTTTTTTTTTACACAAGAGGTTAACTTAAATTTATTTAGTACCAGTTTTATATTGCTGTTTGTGATCTATTTATATTTTTTTCTAATTAAAATTAGTAGCCTAGCAAGGACATTCATACCAATTTTTCCACAGTTACTTTTCTTTTCTCAAATAGAAAAAATTAAAAAATAGAAAGGAATTATGTAAATTTAGTCTTTTTATTTTCATAAAATTTTCTATAATGCAACGGTAACTTTCTTAAATGAGAATATTACTATTCACTATTTCTCTATTAAAAAATAATTTTTCTCGCCAATATATAAAACATATAAAAAATATATTTTTAAAATTTTATATTTATATATTATCAAATTAATTGTGCAGAAAGTTAAATTTAGAAAAACTAAAAATGGTCAATTTCTATTTTTCAAGAGAAATGAATTTATAAAAAGTGAAATTTAGAAATTTAATCAGAAGGACTGTCATAAATGCTCTGATATGCTTGTTTAGAATGAGATTATGGAATAGCTAATCATGGAATAGCAAGATGAGTAAATATTTATTAGGTCTCGTTTTATTTTGTATATATGTGAATAATGTAGATTATTGTTTTATAACTTTAAGTATTGACGGTTCAGTTCGATTTTGGTAGTTCGATCCTTTCTTAAAATCCGAATCGAACAGCTCATACTCGGTTTGATGTTTTATCACCCAAACTAAACCACTATTGATCGGTTTGTTTCGATTTACATGCAGCTCGATTTGATTCGGGTGATTTGAGCGGTTTGATGGACACCCATCGAGCATCTTAAGGAGTATTTTTACAAGCTATTTTTGCTTTAGATTTGAAACATTTCTAACACATAAGTGTTTTTGTCTTTTTATTTTACCAATCATCACACTATTATCATATTAATTTTAAAATTTTATTTACAAAATATTAAAACTACATGTACTTTTAGAATTAATTTTGAAAACAACTTTGATGAGCAAAATTTAGAAAAACAACATCATTCCTAAACAAAACCTTAATCGATTTTGATATGGTTTGTTGGATATTTTTTATTTGTTTATAAACTAATTCTGCTTTTTAAATTTATTTTTGCTTAGTAAAATAAAATGTGATTATTTTCCATCGCATGTTTTTTCTTTTTCATGAATTTCCTTTAAAAGTATACTGAAGGTTATTTTTTAAAACATGATTATGCTTTTTACATTTAATAATAATTACAAGATTTTATCTTAAAAAGTACAAATTACATCCTCCTTGCATGTTTATTACATTTTAACTACATTTCCCATTTTATCCTTCCGCAATAAGAAAATAATTTGTAGTCTTTCAGCAAATTTCACACTAGTTTTTAAATGGGAAATGCTTTTTTTGCGTTAATGGTTTTTTGTAGGGGAAATAATTTTTAGTCCCCATGTTTTTCTTCAAATATCACACCAAATAATGCGTTAATGCTTTTTTGTCAAAATGTTGAATCCATAAGATATTACACGTTCGATATATGTAGGAGCATTTATACTATTTGTTAAACTAAAAGACAAACCAAGGGCTGAATTAATTTTTTATAACAGTTAACAATTTAAAAATATAATCTTCTTTTTTTCGAAAATATGCTCCAAGAAGTATAATGAATGAGCAAGTGATAATAGTAATAAAAAGGCTAAAAATAAAATGCGAGAAATGAGATACGACACCTTGATATATAGTGATTCAACAATAGTCTTTTCCGACAATAAATCAATAGGACCTTTACGTCCACTCTTCAAGATTGTATGCATTGCGATCCCTTTATAATGAAATGTAACTTTTTACACTCTAAAAAACCGGTTAATATTCTGTATTTTTACCGTAACCGAAACCAAATAGTTTAACGAGTACTATTTGCTAAACCCTTGAGCTATCCGAATTCCTAATTCGAACTTGTACTCACAACCCGAGCATAATCCCTTTCAAACTACCCAAAACTCACTTAAGAACAAAACTTGAAAATTTATAAGTTACTTCCTAAGATTACAACAAAGTTTAATTTTAACGTACCGAAAATTCAAAGTAAATTTTTTGCATTTATAATAATATTTTCGAAGTGTATAATATTATTATTACATCATGGTAGAAGGATATGAAGTACTATCAAAGGAAGTATGAAATTGTCGCATGATAGTAGAATTATCGAAGTAAGAAGAAACATTATATTAGTATAGAATGTAACATGAGTTTGAAGTTTTGTATAGTTATTGAAGTAAAACGAGATGTCGAGACTTTACGATAATTAGTATCGATGAAGAAATACTATATTATAACCTTAGAATATATATTTCGAGTGATTAGTATGAGTACACAAACATTTGAAATTGAAGGGTGAAGTTTGGAGTTGAAGTGATTGGTTACATGCCTTAGAAAGTTTATGCAGATTTTCAAAGTGATATGGCTCTGAGGTTACCGCTCGAACGGTGAGAACATGTCGTTCGAACGACATTATAAGAATAGAAATAGAATCGTTTTAAATAGACTTTAGGCAGTGAGGCTCATATTTTCTTACCTAGAAAACAAAAGAGAGAGATTCTCGAAAATCTTTGGAGAATAAAACCTTATATCATCTAGCTCCAAAGGTTTAATCCGAAATCTAAAAGTAGATTCGTGATCACCGAAGCATAAAGAGTATTTTGAGGTAAGTTACGAATTTTATCTTGTTCGTTCATAATTCCTTGATTTCCATGCCTAGTTAGTACGAGAAATTAAAGTTGATTTTCTTTATCTATATGATGAGTAGGTCATTTTTAATTGTAGGTTTAAGTTAATTCGAGTTTGGTTGATAGATCAAACCAAATGGGGAAGAAGAAGGAGAATTTGAGGCTTTTTGAAAATTTGCTCCTAGAAGTGAATTGGAGTGGTTGTAGGTACGTGTAGTTTATAGAATAATAATATACGAGTGTGTTTATGTGTGTGCCTTACGTGTAAATTTTATGAAGTTAGGGTTTGATATTATGAAGTTAAATTGGAGTTGAATGGTAATTGTTTGAAGTTAATTTATGAAGTATGCTTTATAAAGTAAATTCGAGACGAATGATTAGTTGTTTGAGTAAATATATGAAGTATGAAATAGGTTCACAAAATAAATTAAAAATGTATGATTAATTTCTTGAAGTTGATTATGTGAAGCTCAAAAGTATAATTTGAAATTGAATGAATTATTTGATTATACGAGTTGATATTTAATTCATTGAAGTGACATATACATGTTAGTGACATATACATATTTTGAAGAAAAACTACATTTTTGTCCAACAAGAAGTTGAATTTGATTTTCTTGAAGTATTCGAAGTTTGAAAATGAAAATTTTCAAAAGAAGTGAAAGGAAGTAAATTGATATATTTACAAATAAACAATGCTCAATTTTATTAGTGAGTACGAAGCCTCACGAAGTTATGAAATTATGAAGTTGATGAAGTTTGAAATTTTAAGAAGTATATTGAAGTTGAAGTTAAATTTTAAGTTTTAAATATGATTATGTTTTGAAGGAAGTCATATTGCATTTACAAAGAGTTGAGTCATTTTCCATTTATTTTTTGGACAAATATTGAAGTTTCACGAAATTTTAAAAAAAAAGCAAGGAGAGGGCTCGTCGCCTTACTGTGAAAGACGGGAAACCTAATTCACATAAATGTTTCACGAAGGGAACGATTTATGTAGGGTTCATAAAGGAACATATTTTTTAAGAAAATAAGTTTAGACACTAGTCCCAAATTTTTATAAGTCGAAGTCATATGCATTGCATTGAAATTGCATTACATTCATACAAACATATGGTGTATTTACACTTTATGATACTTCATATCATCACATATATGATATTATTTAGTCGATTAACTTGTGGATTTTTCTTTTTTCTATATTGTATCGTAACATTATTGTAGGCACAGAGGCTAACGAGAGGTATCATTGAAATGACCTATGATGGATGTACATATTTTTGAAGATACAAATGATAGTAGATATTTTATATTGGCCAAACACATGTTATTTATTTTAGCATTAGAAAAGATGTATTTAAATTTAAGTTGTATTTTTATTTGAAGATTGAAGTTGTAGTAGATGATATCATTTTGTATTACATTTTGTTGTAGCCCTTAAGGTTGTTCGGGTTAGAACAAAAGTGTAATATACTATATGTAGACTCAAGGCATTGTACATTTTATTATTTTGTTCAAGCATGTAGCTTTATTGTTATTGTAAACTAGGTGTTTACTTATAAATTCATATATAAGCTGTATGTAGGCTATTTATGATTTTGCACACTCTGATGAAGGATGAATGTATATTGTATAATGTAAAGTAGAAGGAAGCAAAGTAGAAGTAAATCCCATTTTATTTTTCTTTCTTTAAAATTAA